>SJYA01004340.1:13339-33676 GCA_006410615.1 Neotragus moschatus
CACCCCCCCCCCCCCCCCCCCCCCCGAGAAACAGAAGAAAAGGACGCACACTGCCTTCATCAAAGGAGCTCTCTCTCTGGAGGCTCACCTGAGCTCCTTTCAGCCCCAGGCAGCTGACTTAGACAAGCCTCCAAGAAACCACCCTACCAAACCAGCCATTTCCCCTGCCTCTCTTCCCCACCTGCCCCAGTCCCCTCACAGAAAGGGAAAGGAGCCCACATCACAGTGAAATTCTGCCCCTAGTCAACTCAAGGGCAATGATGAATTTTGTCTTCAATGTTCCAACCTATAAACAGTACATACCACACTCCACGGGTGCCCCACCCCAGTCACCTTCATCCAACAACTAGATGAGAAGTTTCCAGCAGTCATCATGGGCACAGGTCATCACTGAGGCTTATCAAAGTTTTGTCCTGGGGCGGTGGGTCTCAAGATTTAGGGTTTGTCAGAATGAGCTGAAGGGATGGTCATTCTGACCTAGCGGGTCTAGGGTGTGAGAATCTGGGTCTCTAACAAGGTCCCAGGGATGCTGACACTGCTGGACGGGGGACCTAGGAGCCTGCTCTGGGTAGATGTCTCACCTGAGAACCACCACAGTTCAGTCCAGTTCAGTTGCTCAGTCGTGTCTCACTCTTTGCAACCCCATGGACTGCTGCACGCCAGGCCTCCCTGTCCATCACCATCTCCCGGAGTTCACTCAAACTCATGTCCATTGAGTCACTGATGCCATCCAACCATCTCATCCTCTGTCGTCCCCTTCTCCTCTCGCCCTCAATCTTTGCCAGCATCAGCGTCTTTTCAAATAAGTCTGCTCTTCGCATCAGGTGGCCAAAGTACTAGAGCTTCAGCTTTAGCATCATTCCTGCTAAAGAAATCCCAGGGCTGACCTCCTTCAGAATGGACTGGTTGGATCTCCTTGCAGTCCAAGAGACTCTCAAGAGTCTTCTCCAACACCACAGTTCAAAAGCATCAATTCTTCAGCACTCAGCTTTCTTTGTAACCCAAGTCTCACACCCATACATGACTATTGGAAAAGCCATAGCCTTGTTGAGATGGACCTTTGTTGGCAACGTCTCTGCTTTTTAATGCTGTCTGCTGCTGCTGCTGCTAAGTCGCTTCAGTCATGTCCGACTCTGCACGACCCCATATACAGCAGCCCACAGGCTCCTCTGTCCCTGGGATTCTCCAGGCAAGAATACTGGAGTGGGTTGCCATTTCCTTCTCCAATGCATGCATGCATGCTAAATCGCTTCAGTTGTGTTTGACTGGGTGCAACCTCATGGACAGCAGCCCACCAGGCTCCTCTGTCCACAGAATTCTCCAGGCGAGAGTACTGGAGTGGGTTGCCATTTCCTTCTCCATAATATGCTGTCTAGGTTGGTCATAACTTTCCTTCCAAAGAGTAAGTGTCTTTTCATTTCATGGCTGCAGTCACCATCTGCGGTGATTTTGGAGCCCAAAGCAGACAAGGCCACAAACGCAGGGGACATAGCTGGGGACCCCGAGTGAGTAGCTCTTTGATTCACTGACGGAGGATGGGTCTGCGTCCCTTCCTCTTGAATCTCAGTGAGCCTTTGATGGCTCTGACCGATAGAACACTGTGGAGGTGTGACTTCAGGGCCAGGTCATAAAAGGCCACGCAGCTTCTCAGAACATGTGTCCTACGGGAAGCAACCAGCGTTAGGACGACACACTCCCTCAGCCGGCCTTGCTAGCGAGGCCAAGTGTGGCCCCAAATGAGCCTGCTTCCAACCAACCCTGCCACGGGCCAGACACAGGAGAGAAGGCAGGCCTGTCCATCTGCTGACTGACATCAGTTGAAGCCACAGGAAGCAGAGTTGCCCAGCCCAGCTCTTTTCTAGTTCTAAAAGATTCCATCATACGAAACAGTGATCTTTTTCAGCCACAAAGTTTTGGGTCAACTTGTTACTTAGCAATAGGTGACCAGAGTGGCACACTGGGTTGGAAAGGGTAGGTTAGCAAACCACACGCAGTGAATGGACGGGGCCCTACGGGAGCCCCTGGCCTGGGCTTGGCGCCCTCTGCAGGGATCAGTTCAGATCTGTCTTAGCTCCTCTGGCCTTCCATCCACCCATCTGGCCAGGAGAAAAGCCAGAGCAGGAGCAGACTTAACGACCCTGTGGCCCAAGGTTCCTAGGCAAGCTGGAGACACGACACGCAGTCCACTGGCCGGGCGGGGAGGGGGGCGGGGCCTGTGGAGAATGATTGCAGTAATCGCCCAATAATTGCCACAGCTCCTGAGATCCAGTGAAGTTTACCTTTCCTCCTGTGGGTTGCTTTAGTGTCTCTGCCCTCCATCCTGAACTCAGCTCAGTACCTTTGGCCAATGAGGTGTCAGCAGTTGTGGCGTCCAGAGCCCGCCCCTGCCATGGCCACGTGCCCAGGCCCGACCACTGGAGGACGGGACATGGAGTTGACCTGAGTGGCCCGCACTGTGTGGGCTGAGGTCACCCCAGACCAATCTGTCAGGCCCCAGGCACAGGAAGGGGTGAAGACCAGAACCGTCCGGCCAGATCCGGTCTAAATTGCAAAATGAATATTTACTATCTTAAGTGTCCAGCTTTGGGATGGTTTGTTACCTACTGCTGTAACGGCAACAGTTCACTGAGGATCAGACTCCCTTAGGTGACGGACGCGCACCGCCGCTCCCAAGAGTCCAGGCTGTCTCCCGTGTCTGGCATGGGGGACACTTGCAGGGTACGTGGCCAAGGATTCTTAGCCTTGTTCTCTGAGTGTGTAACTGCATTCAGCCCAAATCCAAAGAGCACCCAACAGGTCAAAGATACCAGCGAACTCAAAAGGAACGTGGTCACTTTCAGCCTGAGAGTTGTCAGCGGCGCCAAGACCACCAGACAGGAGTGGGTGCTGCTGCAGCCCAGGTGTGGAGCACGGGCGGCGGCGGTGGGGTCGCTTCCAGACTGTGTTGACTGGGGGTCGGGGGTGTGCGTGGGCCCTCTGTTGTAGCATGGCGGTCCAGGTGAGCTAAAATGACTAGGAAACACGTCTAGGGGTCTCCTAGACCCCAGGGTTCTCAGACCAGTACAGCCTCAGACTCCATGTGGCTTGCTACAGCCATCATTTAGTTCTGATCTTCACACCTCTTAAAACACAAGTTTAAATCCTAACGATCAGAAACACCAAACTAAAAAGGGAATCAATTTAGATAATTAGCCTTAAGCACAAAGGATTCTTAAAAGAACCCTACATTTTTCAGACTCCTAGATCGATTTCTAGTAAAAAAGAAAACTCGAGAACTGTATATTGCTGACCTTCATTTTTTACTTAAATATAGTGATTTTTTTAAAGAGTAAACCAAAAAAAAACCTTTACAGCAAATATTTTGCATAAATATAAACATGCATGTCTACTTCATAATTAAGCAAAATAAAACTTTCAGGCACAAGATTTTAATAATCATTAAAGAACGAGACAATGAATTCAAGACAGAAATAATAGGAGCAACAGACACATTTCATGACATTTCAATTGGTCTTGTCATCCAACCTACTGGTGAAGGCCTGAGTTTATGGATCCTACCTTCCTCATCAAATGGAAACATACACTGTGGCTGTACCTAACGCATACCCACATGAGACAGTTACCCTTTCAGACAGTGTAATAAATACATCACATGCGCACACCCCCTCCACAACCAGCCTCTCAAATAGGGAAGTAATAAGGATCTTGGAATTTTCAAGTTTTCCCACCACTGAAACACATACACATTAAAATCACACTTTAAAAAAATGATTCTGCTACAGAAATAAAAGAGTTAATAAGTGGCATCAAGATACATTTCTAGTTTGTTTCCCCAAATCACGCCCGTACGGCGGCTGGCTTGCCATGGCTCCTCAGATGCTTCGGACTTAAGTCTTCACACTTCACAGCACCCAGTGACAGATGGTACACCGAACAAAGGAAAGGCCATTTTAGCGCTTCAGTCAGACAGTCTCCAGCTGCCCCCGGAGGCCGGGAGCGTCCCTGAGGTTCTGCGCCCTCTTCCTACCCGGCCGTGAGCCTCTCCAGTCTGCTCCCGTGAGCTCCAGGGAAGAGAGGAGAACCGCAGGGCCTACTCAGGGCCTGTGTCGACCAGCACTTGAGTGAGGGGAAGGTCCGTGTGGGCTGGTGGCACCCACAGAGCCCCATGAATGGGGCCAGGGCAGGCGGCTGACAAGGCACAGAGGCAGGAAGAACAGGTCCAGCTTGGCTGGCAGGAGGGCACTTGTGAGGGGAGTCTATGAGGCTGGAGGCTTCATTTCCAAAAAGAAAGGATTCCTTACTCTGCCAGGCAAAGCTGGAGGGCGTGCAGAGGCAACCGGCAGAGACTTGTGCAGAGACCAGAACTGGGGCTGGGTCAGCAGCTGTGACGGGCCTGCAGGGCTGGCATGCAGGGACGAGGCGGGGGCTTCATGCAGAGCCCACCCACCCCAGCAGGCACTGCAGAGGCATCAGCAGACCCCGGACAGGGCCAGACCCTGGGATGGCAACGCACATCAAGCCTCTGAGGGGAGGAAAGGCGGGAGAGAGGCTTAAATAGATCTTTAGTCCAAGCTCCTGGTGCCCGCCCCAGCCTGAGCAAGTGAAGAGCGCTGAGACAATTCCCACGTCCAGAAACAACTCACGTCTCCCAACCATCACCTTCGTGCTTCCCTGGCAGCTCAGACAGGAAGGCATCCCCCTGCAGTGCAGGAGACCCGGCTCCGATCCCTCACTCAGGAAGATCCCCTAGAGAAGGAAATGGCAACCCACGCCAGTACTCTTGCTGGAGAATCCTATGGACAGAGGAGCCTGGCGGGTTACGGTCCATGGGGTCGCAGAGTTGGTCATGAGTGAGTGACTCACACACACAACCACGACCTTCAGCTTCCCTGAGCTGTCATTACCAAGGAATTAAAAATAATCAATTCCTTACAAGTAAGCTCCTACCTGCCGTGAACTCCAGGAAGCCGCGTGACGGGCACGGGCCCAGCATTAGGCGCTGGCGTGAGCCCTTCGCGCAGCTGGCGGAGCGGCGTGAGCAGGCTGCCCGGCCCTGCTCCAGCTTACTGGGGCCACCACGTGGGGGACACAGGCGACTTCGTAAGGCTCAACTCAAAGCCCCTGCCACCAATCACCTAGCTTCTTCCTGGGGCCAGACTGCTTCCCTCCACTAGCCAAGGAGGGAGAGGTCACCGGTGGGAGAAAGGTCAGTCTTCACGTTCTCAACACAGCTGAACTGAAGCCGACAGACATTTCTCAGGACGTAATCATTCAAATGACAGAAGTGGGCGACTCCATACTAACACACTAATTGTGGGAAGACTTATCACACATTCACTGTGTACGGAATGCTTCCTAGTGACTGGTTACCCCCAATAACAGATTTATCTGGAAACGGCACACCGCAGAAGGCAATCCCGTGACTTTCTTCTGGTTGCGTATAAAAAGAGTCAGCTTGGGACTCAGGCCCAAACAGCGGTGCAAAAGCAAGAACTGGGGAGCCCTGCCAACACCTGCTCGTTGCACACTGCATGCCTCCCACCCAGACCGCAGTCTGGAGAGCAGCTGCCAGCCCATCTGTCCAGAGGCCTCCTCACCTCAGCCCTCCCACTCCAGTCCCCACTGGCAGCCTCCGAAAGAAACCCTCTCATTATGGATCCATGCGGAGCTGAAAGCCCCAGTTTACGTGAGTCACGGGCATCAGCACTGTGGCTGCTGGCTTCCTTGCTCCCCCTCCACCCTCATGAGGGACTGATGTATTCAGGGACCGCATGGATCTAAACTGGAGAGGAGCCCACACTTCTATCTTTTGGAATCCAGGAAAAGCTCTGATGCGCAACACAGCTCTTACACAGGCCCATGGACAAGACTCTGGTTCCAGTAAGAGACTTAGGGGCGGCAGTGGGAAGGCCTGGCCTGGGGTAAGACGCTGGCCCCACGCCAGCCACGCACATCCCTTCCTCATCTGCAGGCATGGGGCTGACTCCAGGCCCCCCACGGATGCTCTCGTACCTCTTCCTGAAGTCCGTTTCCACACTGGCCTGCCAGGCTGGGTCAGGCAGAACCTCTTCACCACCGCGGGTCCATAGCTAGAAGTGGCTGAACACATGTCCGTGCTGGGGTTTGAAGCTGCCCTCTCCCCCTACCCCTCCTTTCACTGGGGCACACCATTTGGCCACGCCGGTGGCTGCTGAGGTCTGACACTGAAGCACGGGGCAGGAGAAGAGTGGCCTTTGAGGAACCTAGACCAGGGCACATTTGTCTGGTCTCCATTAACAGTGTTAACCAAACAGAGATACAGTTCTGTCGGTTCTGCTACAGATCTACTTAAAACTTTGAAACGTTGAGATTGTTCAAAGAGTACGTGAGAAAATCACCCATCACCACTAAGTTAAAGACATGCACATCTGAGTGCTTCAGAACCTCCAATTCCTCCTAGAGTCACGATCCCCACATTTTCCTCTCAGCGTGGACTGCATGCTAAAGCAGCCTGTTCTCGCGGCAGATCTGTGCACCAAAAAGTTGATTTCAAAAGATCCGGCTCTAGTCATCACTGTCACTGCCAGACTCGCTCAACTGCAAGTCATTTCCTACAAAGAGAAAACAGAATCAGACCAAAAGGACACAAGTTTAGAAACAACTCCCCCGTTGTTCTTTGGTTGCCCGTCTGGGCTCTCACGCTCCAGTAACACCAGGCTGGTTCAGTTTAATTATGGCGGAAAACTGATTTGGCTCGGCCACAGAACTGGTGTTGTCAACGTTTTAAAAGAATTGCTATTTTTGCATCTGCAAAGGACAGCAATACTGCGGACTGAGGCAGAGCAGGGAAGGACCGGCTACACAGTTTTTACATGTCTCAATAGACAGTAAAAACTAGTCATAATCTAGTGGAATTATTCATATCAAGTTTCTTTATAAGAGCGAAAATAATAATACCCAGTTGGGTTTCCGGGTCAGGCAGCTAAATTCTGCTTATGCCAATAATATGCTAATGCACATAAACACACACCCAGCCCCCCTGGCGGGAACAGTCATGTTATTCCACACCTCAGATCTGAACTACTGAGCTCTGTAAAACCTTAAATTTTGGTCAGCGTGCAACATCTAGGTTTAGGAGTGAAGAATGTAAAGCTTTTCCATCTGAAAGAATAAGAGGACTCACAGGACCGCAGCTGATCCCGCCTGGAATAGAACAGAAGTGAACTTCTGCATTTCTGGATCACTGGGCCACCTCTTTCAGTGTGTTCTCAGGACCCCAGGGTCCCCGAGGCCCTTTCAGAACACTCCCGAGCTCCTCCCTTTTCTAACTATAAACCTTTGTGATGCCAGATTTTTTTCATAGACTTCAACCCACACAACTGCTGGCAAGGCTGAATGCAGACGCAGATGTTAAGACTCCCTACTTTGTAAAAGAGATCTGCAAAATTTTAAAGCAATGTTACTCTTTACAGTAAATATTTTTTTACTTAGAAAACTTTTCATAAAAGTGTTATTTTTATTATCACATGGCTGCTTGTTATTTTTTCAGATGAATTACTAGTATTTTAAGCTTGTCTCAGATTTAATTTCCGATGTGGTGAACACTGACACAAGCTGCAGATGTAAAAGCTCCTTGGACTCCTCAATAATTTTTACGAGATAAAGAGGTCTGAGACCAGTAACGGTGACCTCTGCTGTTCCAGACGTGGGAAGGAGGGCACAGCACCAGCGAGTAATCCCAATCAGAAGAGCCGAGCACCATCGCTTACGAAGAAGGTGACGTGCATGTGAACAGCTCAGCATAACGGAGCTGAAGACTCAGTTCTGAGATTTCTTAACAGTTTATTTGATGTGGGTTCAAATTGATCCATTTGTTTTTTGGAGGAAAAGATATAATGCATGTTACCATTTAGGAAAATAATACTATCATCACTCTATATGTTTTCATGTTAGGGTTTAGATTTGTGCTATTTACTGTGACTTCAGGGTTTGTAAGCTGGTTCTGGTTGGCAATCCTGGTTTAAGAAACTTCAGTACTTCAATGTATATGTGGTATGCAAAGAGTAAGGTCTTGCTACTGGAAAAGCTACAACGGGGAGCTAATAAAGAGCCATGAAGAGCTAAAAAGAAGTTTAAGGCACTTAAACGCACACTGTGTGAGTAACATGCACTGAGCCCTATTTGGCTCTTACTTTCTGGGAGGAAAGGAAGCTTAGCACTGACTGGGTAAAACCAAGAGCCGAGTTACAGTCACAGGAGCTGTGGTCATTCTCCAGGATGAATACCAGAGGTCCAGTGTAAAACTTAGTTCCCTGAACCAATGGGGAAGAGCGCCAAGTATACCCGAAATCCAGACGCTCAGCCTGTGTCGTGAGATTGCAGAAGACAGCCTTCGCTGGCACCACAACAGTGCTGAGCCCACTCAGGTAGCAGAGTAGGGCCCGGCACACACGGGAGGGTGTGTGTGTACTGGAGTAGGCGGGGAGTGCTCTCACCCCTAGCGGACAGAGGCCTACAAGGGGTCTGTTAGACATCTACAGTGTGGAGCGGAAAGCAACTCTGCCTGCCCCACAGGAGCAGGGTTATGACACCTCCCGAAGCAGCCCAGGAGGACACCCAGCTCCAGGGACTCTGGCGAGAGGACAGCGCACAGACCCGCACCTCTCCACCTCCAAGACGAAGACGGCTGTTCTCGTTCCCGTCTCACCACAGCCTTACCACAGCCTTACCACCACCAGCTGTGCCGAAGGCCACAGACACCAGTATCCCTTTCTCCCCTCCTGCCCAAGGTTGGCTGGTTCCAAACTCACACATCAGCACTTCCCAGAATCCACAAAACTTAATTTGTGCCAATACAGAAAAGCAAAGAGAAGAAACAGACTTTTACTTTTGTGCTTCCTGTTTTTACTGCTTGGGGACTTTGCTTGCTCCTTTCTGCTTCAAACTGTCTTTGCAGGACCCTTTCTTAAGCTGCAAATATCTTCAGGTTTACAGACTCTGGTGTAAGACAGACAGAAGCCACCGCTCCGGCCAGCCCTCCCAGCTCCGCCCCGGCTGGAAGCAGGAAGGCACACTTACTGAGGGTGCTCATGAGCTGCGTGCTTCCTGGCGGCCGCGCGGCTCCGGTCCCGTTGGCCACAGCCGGCCGGCCGCCGTAGGGCTGCGGGGGCGACGCGGGGCCGCTGTCCTCGCCGCCGCTGCTGGAGCTGTCGTCGTCACTCCCCGACGAGCTCTCCGAGTCCGAGGAGCTGCTCCCACTACTGCTGCTCATCTGCTCAATAATGTCCACCTCGGCCCTCAGTTCTGGAATAGACGACAGGGCGGGGTCAGCGCGTCGAGCTTTCCGTACACAGGGCACGGGCAAAACCCAGAGCAACCACGGATACCTGGAGATGAGCGCCTACCTCATGAGCCCTTAAAAACAAACAAAATGACCAAAACCAACAAACAAAAACATCTAACATGTCTCCGGAGAGACAATGGAAACATTTAATTCACCCAAAGTACCCAAAATGCACACTGGTTCAACATAATGATTCTTTTAAGAAATGAAGTTAAGTCTATTTGGCCTTATCTGCTTAAAAAAAAAAAAAGATTGTGAATGACAGGATTAAACACCATATGGGAGAGGGGCGATATTCTGCTCAGGGGCTGAGAAATATCTGACCAGGAACTCGAAGGTCTGAGCACTTGCTTTGGATCCACCTCTAGCCAGCTGGCAGACCCAGGTGGAAGGCAATGCATTTTTCAGGACGCTCTGGAAAAAGGAAGGGCCAGAGCAGACAGCCTCTGGGGTCCTTTCCAGCTTGCACGTCCCACAAGGCTCAGAAGATGGGCCAAGGCTGCTCGAGAATGCCTTTCTCTTCCTCCTCGGTCCTCTTTACACATCTGACGGACAGCCATGCCTTTAGGTGCTGCGTTTGCATTAAACGTAAAGCAGGGAAAGAACACGTTTTACCCGACCACTTCAGTGTCCGTGAAGGTATTAAGGATCCACCACAGAACACATCGGAGAAAACGCCAGATTCCCCTGTCCAAACACACGATGACACCTTACATGCCTATGGTTCCTGTAAGCGTAACTGGCAACAACCAACCAACCACTCGTGGCCCAGTTCCTATTCAGCTAAAGTGATAACTTCCACAGACAGCATTACAATGACCAGAAGGAAAAACAAAACCCAGAGGCTTAACAATTGTGCCCCACACACAGAGTGATCTCATTTGCAAAGAGACAGTATTTCCACAAGGTGGAAAAGGCAAATTTCCCAAGGGCAACTTTTTATCTTTTCCTGTTAACTGCTGTTATGGGTTTGACTTTATTTCATAAAACTTCAAAAATATGAAATACAACACTTACCTTCATAACTTCCTAAGAGTCTGGACAGCTAAAACCACCCACTGTGTTGGGGAGAAAACCACGGTGAGGTCTGTCTCAGGCTTGCACTTGAGAGAGCCTGACCAGACAGCTAAGTCCTTCGAGGCCACTGGTCCTCATGGAGCTTTCCTACTTCACACTTTGTGTCAGTACAAAGCCCTGGCTAAGGAATTTAGCCTAGACACTGTATTTACATTGGCCTGCTTGCTTTTCATCCCTAGCACCTGGGAAGTCTCTTCTTCCAAAGCCTTAAAGGTGTGCCATATGGACCTTCAGATGGTAGTCAGGCTTGTTTAAACCCCGGGCCTCTAAGCAGAGCGCTGCAAAGACAGCCACAGCCCCAGTCACTGAACTCCCCCTATCAAACGAGGTGAGTGGTAGCCCCGCACACCCATCACCTCTGGAAAGGCGACCCCTGCGTAAACTGCTACAGTGGAGGAGAGTGCCTGTGCGCCAGCCCTGTGGCCCCCGCAGAAACGGCAGTGCCCTCCTTCGAGTTGCTACCGGGGCTCCAGAAACTGCTCTCTACCTCTTTTGATGTCATCCAGCTGAGGTTCAGGTGAGGGGTTATCTTTTAAGGGAGAGGTTTTAGGTCCAGCCGGAGGCTTTGCTGGTGCTCTGAACGGCATAGGAGGAGGTGGAGGCGGCGGCGGCGGCGGCTGGGACGGCTGTGGGGGTCGAGGGGGCTGCTGCTCCATTCGGGCTTGGATTTTACTGCTCCCCTCAGCTCTGAAATGAGAAACGGCCTGTGAACTGGAGGGGCAGAAACAGTGGTTCTCAGATCTGCCCCAGTTACCAAGTACCTGGAAGCATCTGCAGAACCGCAGGCTTCAGAAGACTGTCCCTGTAATGTCACCACACCAGCTACTCATTCTGCGGCATCCGTCCTGCACTGTGCTCCAGAGACAAACGGACACAAGACTCGCTGCCCTCAAGCTCACGTTTCTCTACCGAGCAGCAGCTAAGGCCCTGAGGTAGGATATACTGAGATTATGAGAACCAGTCTGAATAACAGAGAATGCCACTACTCAACTTCTGCACACTATAAAGTTATAACCGCAGGCAAGTGAGTTATTAAAGAAAACTAGCTCTGGAAATACTGGCCTGTTTGCAGGTTTCCCCCCATTATCTACCTACCACTTGCTCATGTTGTCACAGGCCAGCTCTTGCGGGCAGACAGGCAGAGCACTCCACCTCAGACCGCAGAAGTACCATCCATTAACAGTTTCTTTTGTAAATGGACTAGCTCCGCATTTTTCAAACTTTGAGGAATCTCTACTAAAGTGCAGAGTCTGACTTAATAGGTCCTGAAATCTCGTACCTTTAACAAACACTTAAGTGATAAAACACTGCTGGTTCCCAGATGACACTGAGGAGTAAGAGAAACCCCCACAGCCATCGGCTCCGGCAGGCTGACCGCAGCCCCTGGCTGGAGGAGGCAATCTGCCGACACCCTGAGCAGCAGGAGGGGCTCCGCGGCGACCGCCCGGCAGAGCTCCCTGCGGCCCTGAGCTCAGGCGGGCGCCAGCGCACCGACCCCGTCTCCTCATCTGTGTGCACGTGTGCGGAAGGAT
This sequence comes from Neotragus moschatus, assembly GCA_006410615.1. NCBI lineage: Eukaryota > Metazoa > Chordata > Mammalia > Artiodactyla > Bovidae > Neotragus > Neotragus moschatus. The sequence goes on from SJYA01004340.1 coordinate 25,271, forward strand.
ACTCCATCTTCCCAAAAGTTACTTGTAAAGGTGAGACAATGCACGTAAAACATCTAGCACAGTGCCCGGCCTGTGATAAGACCTCAGTAAATGGTGGGTACCTTTTCTTTTTGTGGAATGAGCAAAGAAAAGGAAGCAGACACAGAAAAACACCGAACTGTAACACTCTCTTTAAAATTTATTACAGTAATTATTGTATCACTAATAGAACCACTGGGTTACTTCTACTTACAGAATAAAATTTGACTTTTAAATAAAATCTAATTGGCCTCATACGACACATGTAATGCCTGTCAAATTAAACATTAAGAGAGTTCACTATTCAAAGAAATTAGATAAAGCTTTGACATTATAATAATCTCAAATGCATCTTATGAAAATTTAATGTTGTCACTCTAAAAAAGAATATATATTACTCAATTACTCTTTCATAATTTTAAGTCTGTAAACTTAAATCTTATCCCTTTGGTGGTACTGTATCAACAACCATGAGATTAATAAAATTGACTTAATCATAAAGCACACCCCTCTCCCCAGTGACTTCTACGTTTCAGGTCTTAAAAACATATTTATTCTCATTGTCTTTGAGGAAAAGATATTTTATTGACTTGCCTGAGAAGACACAGGTGGGAGTTGCTGAGCCTGCCAAGTTCCCAGACGGGCACCCTCTTATAAAATAACTGAATAGACAAGGTAGGCCTACAGAAACAGCACAGCAGCCTTTATCTGCTTTTTCACATACCGCGTCTTCTTGACCTGGATGCTGCTGCTGAGCTTCTCCAGCACATACTCTCCAGTGTCGTGATTGATGATCAGCACACAGTCCTTCTGGTAAGGCCGCTTGTTCCCCTTGAACACAGTCATCGGTGGTGTGGATCCCTTTTCCACCACAAGAGAACAATTCAGACAATCAAACCAAGTACCCCAGTTATGAATATCAAGACTGAATTTAGAGCTGGCTTTATCTCATCAAATCTTTTATCAGAACTACCCAAACAAGAGTAGAAAGGGGACTTCCTTAGTGGTCCAGTGGCTAAGACTCTGTGCTTGCAATGCAGGGGGCTCAGGTTCAGCTCCTGGTAAGGGAACTAGATCCCACATGCTGCAACTAAGACTCAGCAGTCAAATAAATAAATTTTTTTTTTTAAAGAAATAGAATAAGCTGATTTGCATTTTATTTTTGCTTGGGAAGCCAGGAGTTAAAAGAGGAAATAATATAGCAAGAATCTATAACTGTGCAACTAGCTCTAAGTAATCAAGAAATATAGAATTTTTAAGTTACTGTACATTTTCCAGAGATTTGGGAAATGTTACAAATAACAGTAAAGTGTGAACTGAGAAACATAAATGACGCATTCCTGTCTGACACTGAGTAGAGCTCTCACTATGAGCAGTAGAGCTAGTGAGTGATCTCTGCATTTCCTTGTAATTGGAGAGTCCGGGCTTCCCCTTCATGCTAAGTAACCACACACCTTCTCCAAGCTCACCGTTCTGGCTGGTTCAAGTACCTCAAGCCACTAACCTGCCTAAGGCCTTCCATGACTGCCCAGTGCTTAAGGCCCAAGAAGAAAACCTTCAAACCAGCCACCTGGCCCTTCCACTGCACCCGTCTTCTCTCACCCTAGGCTCTGCGGGTTCCAGAGAAGGCACCAGTCCTCTCTCAGAACGGCAAGTTCTGTCTTGCAGGGATTTAACAAGGATTCTGTCTGCAACATCCCAATCCCTCCCTCCCTCTCAATCAGTCAACCTTCAAATCTGCTCAAAGGTCACTTCCTCTGGCAAGTCTCCCTAGACTTTCTAAAGTAAGTGCTATGTTTTCCTAGTTATTTAAACTCCCTAAGGACAAGAAACACGCTTGTTTTCTTCAAGACTATATTCTCAGTACCTAGTAACGAGCCAGCACCACAGTGGGTGGATGTTAGTATTTGCCGACAGTGGGTGGATGTTAGTATTTGCCGAACGTATCATTTAATCCCCTGGATGGAATCAGAAATTGGTTGGCTCCTTGACTCCTGGTTCATACAGTAAAAATTAAGAGCTGGAAGGGACCATAGGGATCATTTATCTAACCTCTTTATTTTACATTTGGGAAACTAAGGTCCAAAGGGAGATGATGTAACCTGTCAAAGGCAACAACTAATGAGACAGCAGTCTGAACTGGCAGACAGTTTTTTGCCAGCACAACGCTTCCCAAGGCTCTCTGTCCAGAGCTTTTTCACTCTCTCACTGGTCACCAAGAACTCATCGTCTTCCAGGACAGGCCTGGGACATGCGTGTGCTCATTAAGACTATTCTGTCTCATCCTTGCGACCAGAGTGGTGCCTTGGTAAGACTTCAGCAGCGTCTCTCTGCGAGGGTTCTTCACTCAGCTTTTAACCTGTGGCTCTGAACCTCGGCCTGCCTGAAACCACCAGCCTGCACATCACCCCCTGCCAGATTCACAAACCACGCTGATCCCGCCCCTGCCTCTCCACGCCCCTGAGCTGTTGCTGTTTTACACCCACAGGGCACTTGGGCCTCTTTCTCTGCAGCTGTTGGGGGAGGCTACATATGTCTAAAGGAGGAGCCAGGTTCCACAATGCCTTCTTAGGAACAAATGGGGAAAGGGAGTTTGGGAAAAATGACAAGGAATTTTTTTTTACTCAGGAGCCTGGGAAGCATGAATTCCATCCCATCTGACCCCCATCGTTCCTTTTCTCCTTATGTTGGCACTTCAGAAATCTAGAAGTTTTTAAAAAGGAGGAAATCAAATTGCAATAACAGAATATGAGGATTCACTGTGGTTCCACATTAAAAAACAACAACGATGTAATAAAACCTACAGGGATATGTGGCAGCGTAATTGTGACTTCATCTCCTTTGCCGACCTGAAGCTCTCCTTCACAGGAAGTGTCTATCGACGCTGGCTTAAAGTCATCTAAAGGGAAAGAAGAAAAGCATTTCTCCACCAGGTCACTTGCATTAAGTGCTTGCACGGCCTTCACACGTAAGAATGGGAATTTTTTGTAACTCAGATAAAAGAAAATACAAACCACTTAGAATTTCTTAAAATGTTATCTCGCTGTGGAAAACTTCTCATATACAACAGCAAAGAGAATAATATAATGAGTCCTGCGCACCACCATCCAGCTTCATTACCAGTTCTGGGACAACACTGTTTCATCTACACCTCCATATACTTTCCCTCTTATCTCCACTGTATAATTTTGAAGGAAAAAGGCTAAAATTTATATAACTTTTCATTAAGCAAAGATATTCCCTTTCCCGAAGTAACAGATGAAAATTCATGCCTTATTACCCACAATGAGGTGTTTTATTAGGGTTATTATAAGGATGAAAAGCAACAGAGTATGTTTTTAAAACCCTGTGACTGTAAAACACAATATGAAACATGAAAGGTCACAGCATTTTGATAAGAACTGTCAAAGTTAGGACTTGCCACACTCAAGTTCCATAGCTTTAATAAGAATATTCCTATAGATATCTGGAGCAGAAGGTTGAACTGTACTTCCAAAGGTTACTCCTGCCCATGTTTCTGAATTGCAGTTAACGCACAGCGTGAACAGCCATCTTACTCTCTTTTAACACAAACCTGCCTCAAACTGCAGGCCAGGTACTTCTGTCAAGTGTCTTATTTAAACTGCACGTTGGCCTTCATTCTCCTACAACATCAACTTAGTAAACTGCTCAGGAAATGATGCTGCTCTTCTCACATTCCCAAAACCCAGCCCGAGAGGGCTGGTCTGCTGTCAGCAGGAAGCAGAGTAATGGCCTGGCAAGTGACCACAGGAAAGCAGAAGTTCATTATCTACTACGCCCTGTTTCAAGGTGTTGAGTCACATCTAAGAACTCCTCGGACCAAAACAAGTCTTAACCAGTACTGGGGCTACCAGGACGCGAAACCAAGAGTCTGTGAATCATAGTGGGATGCTCTGGCGGCCAATTCTTCACGCAGGATACACAGTGGAAAGGACCTCCCTCAACAGAGTCTGTAATCCTGGAGAAAAAGAGGTCCAGCATAATGACTATTTGCACATTCCTTATGCCTGCTGGCTTTTGCTTCCAAACATAGATCGAGCTCTAACTTATTCCTGGCTCTCCAATCCTAATTTTACTTTCCACCCACAAGGGACTGGGTCTGGAGGAAAAGTGAGGGGTAGTCTGGTGCCCTCAAAAAGACATCAAGGCACGAGACAAGCTGGCACGGACATACGAAGGAAAAGAAGACGGGTGCTGCGGGCTCTGGGGCTGCAGCCGGGCGTCGCGGAGGCCAGAACCAAAGCGGGCAAGGAAAGAAAAGGAAAGAAGACCGAAGAGAGTGGAACAGGAGGGAGTGGAGGCCAAAGCCGACGAAAACGAGAAGAGCTCCTGAAGCGTGGAGATCCCCAGTGGGGATCGGGGTGTGGATCGAAGGGGAGGGGGAGGCTGGAACACAAAGAAGCTGGAAACTGATGTGGGGTCGCAGCCCTTTGGTAATAAGACGGGAAGGTGGAGGATGCCAACCCCGAGGAAACGAGAAGAGCTCCTGAAGCGCGGGGATCGGGGTGCGGGGAGGTGGGGGTGAGGAGAGGCTGGAATACAAAGAAGCTGGAAACTGATGTGGGGTCGCAGCCTTTTGGTAGTAACAGGGGGACGTGGAGGTTCAGGGCGCAAGAGGGTCCAATGACCTTCGGAAGAAGCATTTGGTAGCGCAAGGCGGAGAAATCTTGGGAGCTGAGGAAAGGGTCTGGTCTGAGGAGAGATGGGAAAAAAACCAAAGGAAAAACCCGAGGTCTTCCGAGGAAGGGAAGGCCCCCTGGCCTTCTGCGGGGCCGAGGACAACCGGGGGGCGGACTCACAGCGGATGGTGTGGAAGGAGGCCCGCGGCCGCTTCTCGAAGCTCTCCCCGAGCCGCAGGCAGTGCTCCTCGCGGTCCAGCAGCGGGTTGGCCGTCCCGTTCATGACCCCGCACGGGCCTCGCGCCCGCCCGGGGGCCCTCCTGGCGCGGCCCCGGCCCGAGCCGCCGGCGCCGGCGTCCGGGGGAGCCGCGCTCCCGGGACAGTGCTCGGGGGCGCGCAGGAAGCCGAGCCGGCGCCCACCCGCGCAGGCCGGAAAGGAGCTGGGAACTGCGCGCCTGGGCGGGGGACGACTCCGAGGAGACCCGACGGCGGAACTTCCGGCGCCGAGGAGGGACTTCCGGGCCCGCAGCGGAAGTAGCGGGGGCGGTGCCATGGCCGAAGATCTCCGCCGGGAGAATCCGGATTCGAGGTCTCTCTGCGGGGCGGCCGGTGGGTGTGGACCAGTCGAACGGTTTTTTTTTTTTTTTCCCCCCCGCGGTGGCTCCTAAGTTCTGCTTCTGAGGCTGCGCCTGGCTGGGGGCTCAGTGCGCCCGGCCCCACCCTTCAGGGCAACCTAAGAACTGCTGACTAGGGCGCCCAGCGCGCGGTGGGCTACGCTCACGCGGGTCGCCGCCGCCCCTCGCGGCTGGGCGGCCCGGCTCATCCGCGGGGTCCTGGCGGCCTCGCTCTCCGCGTCCCTGAGCCTCTTCGTCGCTGTCGCGCGCCCAGGGCGGCGCGAGGGCCTCAGTTCCCGAAAGGGACGCCCCCTGGGGTTCATGAGACAGACTCGGGCCACCCGGGCGTAGCAGCTCCGTTTTCCCCGAAAAACGCCGTCTCTCGCGTCTTTGGCGACGGTGACCGACCGCCTCCGGCTCGGACAGCCGTCGTGGTTGTTTTTAAAGACACCCCCGTTTCACGGACACCGAACCCTGAGGAACCGTGAGGTTTCTCAGTCAGTTCTTGAGAGTGACTTTTTTTCCTGAGTGAAGCGGCTTACTGACTGTTCCGGTTGGAATTAAGCCTTTCTGCGCGTGAGAGCCCTGGCCTCTGGATGTCAGCCCGCTGAAGGCGGGGGTCTGTGTCTTGCTCTTTGTGACCTCTTCTCCTGTAGTGGGGTAGGGGTTTGTGTAGGGTCAGCATCTAGTAAATGTTTGGGGAATTGAAATGTTAAGTGAAAGAACTATTCTAGAACCGCTAACTGAGCATCTTAAAAAACAAAACAAACAAACAAAAAAACTTGTTCTGGAACCCCCCACCGGAATGTCTTTTTTTTTTTTTTCTTTCTTTCCTGCGAAGTATCCGATGCTGCTTCAGGCTTGAACCCAGCCTGAGGGACCACGTCTGAGAGGACCCTGCCTGTGTCTGTAGTATCCACTTGAAGTCCTCAGCTTGTTGAGAAATGGAGAATCTCCAGCAGTATTAAATGTTCAGTATATGACTGTCCACGTAGGAGATGGCTGCTTTGCAAAGGAGAGGGCTGCAGACAAGGATTCTCAGCTCTGAAGAAGAAGAGAAACTTAAGAGAGACCAAGCTTTAGTGTCTGATTTTAAACAGCAGAAACTGGAAAAAGAGGCTCAGAAGAACTGGGACCTTTTTTACAAAAGAAACAGCACTAATTTCTTCAAAGATAGACACTGGACTACCAGAGAGTTTGAGGAGCTCAGATCATGTAGAGAGGTAAACAAATAGTGCACCTTGTTGGAGCGATTCTTCATTTAAAATGGGTAGAAGAAGGGTGTCTTATTGCATTCCCAGGGCGAGTGTGAGGTAGAAAATTTATAAAACCTGTCAAAGGCTTCATGAATTTTTGTAGCTTAGATATACACTGTCTCAAATAGTTTTAGCAGTTGCTGAGTTGTAAAATACAGAGGAGAGAGGACTTTAGTGGGCATTTTCTGTTTCTTTAAAGCTAATCTGAAAGTTGTAAATATTGAGTTCATACTGAATGATTTCAGTGACAGGTTCATAATGATAATGGTGATCAATGCTTCACCACACCCCTTTACATGAACTTAACAGTAGTGTTTTGTAATTTAAACTTTAAAGTAACATGTTGAAGTTTAGTATTAGTGTTATTCCCACTTGCTGATGAAATTGAGGGACAAAGCTGTTTAAGTGACTTGTTCAGTGACAGAACGCAGGGTGAGGGGAGGAGTTCAGATTTGAATACAGGCAGTTTAACCTCAGAGCCTGTTGCGTTAGCCATTATCCTGTTGTTTTCTCCACACCAGATTACCCAGTGTTGGACAACAGGTGAGGCATCAGTTGCTTTGGGTTATCCGTTCACTGGTTAATTGTCTACTCCATGGAGGCAGAGACCTTGTTTCATGTTCTGGACCTTTTAGTTTGTTTTTTCATTAGGTGGGGTGTTGCGTACTGTAATTTTGGGTTCTCTTTCCTCAGTTTGAAGATCAGAAATTGACTATTCTTGAAGCTGGCTGTGGGGTTGGGAACTGTTTATTCCCACTTTTGGAAGAAGATCCAGATATCTTTGCCTATGCCTGTGATTTTTCTCCAAGAGCTGTTGAATATGTCAAGGTTGGTGCACCATCCGTGTGTTGTTATGTTTCTGTTTTCCTAGACTTGTTGGACCTGANGTACTGTAATTTTGGGTTCTCTTTCCTCAGTTTGAAGATCAGAAATTGACTATTCTTGAAGCTGGCTGTGGGGTTGGGAACTGTTTATTCCCACTTTTGGAAGAAGATCCAGATATCTTTGCCTATGCCTGTGATTTTTCTCCAAGAGCTGTTGAATATGTCAAGGTTGGTGCACCATCCGTGTGTTGTTATGTTTCTGTTTTCCTAGACTTGTTGGACCTGACTTGTACACCCATTTTCCCAGTTCCGATCCTCTTCCTGTAGGACTGGCTGTGATCACTGTAAATGCAGTTTTCCTGTGTATGTGCGTGTATAATACATACAGAAACATAGCGTTATTTAGAAAAGTAGAAAGAGACAGCAGACAACATCCATAAACTTGTGTCCAGATTTAATGATTGGCAGCTTTTTGCTGCTTTTGCTTCATAAACTTTTATAGTGTCATTTATAGTTGTATTTAGTTAAGGACTGCAGCTTACACTTTATTTAGCACCTTAAATCTTCTTAGCCTAAAACATTCCTGCCCTTCCCCTTGACTTTTTCCCCAATGACATTGAGTTTTGGGAGAGCAAGCAATTTTATGTAATGAGGTCGCACGTTCCAAATTGGCTGATTGTTTCTATCATTGTTTAACTTGTTGCTTTATGCCGTGTATTTTCTGTAAACCAGAAGTTAAATCAGGTAAAATATTTTGAGCAAAAATACTTTAGTAGGTGATGATGTAGCTTTCATGTTGCATCCTGTCAGGAGGCAGTGATCTAAGCTCACTGTAAGTGATGCTAGTTTTGGTCACTGGGTTTAAGGTGACTTCCTAATTCCTCTGTTGTGCAGGTGTCTTCTTTTTGTCATTAACAGATGTGTGAGGGATACTTTGGCAACATGCAGATATCTATTTTCCCATCAACCGTTCACAATTTTAGCACCTTAGACTTTTTTAATAGTGATATCACATTGTACTATAACCTGCCTTCTTCGCTCTACGTTATGTCTT
>SJYA01004341.1:0-34682 GCA_006410615.1 Neotragus moschatus
TCAAGAAAATTTAGAGATACCAAGGGAACATATCATGCGTGCAAAGATAGGCATAATAAAGGACAGAAGCAGTATGGACCTAACAGAAGAAGAAATTAAGAAGAGGTGGCAAGAATACACAGAAGAACTATACTTAAAAGATCTTAATGATCCAGATAACCACGATGGTGTGATCACTACCTAGGGTTAGACATCCTGGAATGTGAAGTCAAGTTGGCCTTAGGAAGCCTCATTACAAATAAAGCTAGTGGAGGTAATGGAATTCCAGCTGAGTTATTTCAAATCCTAAAAGACGATGCTATGAAAGTATTGCACTCAATATGCAGCAAATTTGGAAAACTCAGCCACAGAACTGGAAAAGGTCAGTTTTCATTCCAATCCCAAAGAAGGGCAATGCCAAAGAGTGTTCAAACTACCACACAATTGCATTCCATTTGCATGCTAGCAAAGTAATGCTACAAATCCTTCAAGCTAGACTTCAACCCCATGACAGTGGGCCCAGTGACCAGGACTGGATCATACTGACTGCTGGCCTGAATCTGTGCCCCTTCCCCTGAGGACCAGTCAGACCCCAGTCCTGAGGAAGTTCTTCTATAAGTCCACTGCAGCTGCCTGCTACCAGCTTCCATTGAGGCCCTCAGATACCAGCAGCCTTACCTTCCTCCACCTCCAGTGGGGCCCCGCAGACACTGGGAGCCCTGCTCTGCCACACTGGGAACATGTTCCCACCCGTCTTGGCTGTGGCGTTGCCACAGCCCCTCAGCCTCTGAGTAAAGAGCCTTTGCCTGCTGTCTTTGGCAGGTCTTGTTTTAATCCCATAACACAGATGGGTCACATCACATCTTCTGGCTTTATATCAACACCTCCACAAGGATGTCTCCAGTGGCACCCGTTCCTGATCTGTTTCCATGGAAACATGAGTGCTATAGAACTCCATGCTGTAAATATGCACCTCACAGGGGCAAGACCCAGCAGAAAGCAGCTGGCGGAGCATCTCCTGGGTGTGAAGGGAGAGCCTCACCTTGAGGGGCCGCCGCTGACTTCTGGTTTAACGATGGTGGGCAGGGGGTGCCTCCCCGAGCACGCACATCCCTGGTGCACGTCCTGGGGCAGCGCAGCCAGATCCTGACCTTAGTCAGCGGGGTCTCATTGTGCCGGTTATGAGAAGAGCTGCCCTCCCTTGGGTGTCATTGACTGTCCCAGTGGGCACAGTCAGTCTCGGGCTGTCATATGAAATAGAGTAACCATCAGATGAAAGAAAGGATAAGGCTGGACCAGGTCCCCTCCGCGCTGGCTTGTGGAATTAAAGAGCTCATCCTAGAGGATTCTAGATGGGGTGGTTGCTCGGCAAAGCTTACCATTCCAGGAGTGGGATCACCTGTCTTGAATATTCAGTTCATAGCCACAGTTAAGAACCTGGACTCAAGAATTATCTGGCAAAACCCTGAACAAGGTTGCCATTTAGGCAGTGCCACCTGGTGGCCAAATGAGGAATCGCACCCACAGGTTGATGAGATCCGTTCTTGACAGGACGATGGGGAGGCCTGATTTGGGGCCTGGGGACCATCCAAAGGGGAGAGGGGTCCTGGAAACTCCAGTAATTAGGTAAAAAAGTTACAAGATACATCCACGTTCCATAATGAGTTTGGGGAATAGTTTAATCCCATTTGTACGCAAATTCTCCTTTGAGGAGTGTTTCTCCAACTAATTATTACCACTTGAGAGTTTCTTCCTGTAAAGGCTGTTCTGTCTATGCATAAGACTTGACAATAAGGTAATGAGTTTAAAAAGCACAGTAAAAGGCATCCAACTTAATGACCAGTGAATTTTGTTGATAATTTTCAGTGCTGTACAAACTTTGTTTCTTGGTCAAAACTCACCTGCGGGTGATGTGTCACCCTTTTACACAGAACTACATTCAGTGTGCTAGAAGTTTTATATGAATTATTGGTCATGTATTTGCGAATTGTTTCTTGTAACACTCATGTCAGTTTTGATATCAGGATTATCCTAGTTTCATACAACTAGTTGGGGAGTGCTGTTTTTTTCTGAAGCATTTGACAACATTTGGTATTATTTCTAATATGTGTATTTTTGATAGAACCTACCAAGGAAGCCATTTGAATTTAGACTATTGGGAACAGGTTTTGTGACTATGATTTCTGTTTCTTTAATAGATAGAGATATTCATATTTTTCTATTCCTTCTTGGATCACTTTTGATTAATTATTGTTTTTGAGGACATTACCCATTTCATCTAAATTTTCCTAATTTTTGGTCATAATTTTTATGGTGTCATCCTGTTGTTGTTTAAAGCTATGTGATTTCTAGAAATCTGCTTTTTTATTTTCTGATGTTTATAATTTGTATTTTCTACTTGTCTTATTATTATTATTTAATTTTTCAAGGAAAAAAAATTTTTTTTTTTACTTTACAATACTGTATTGGTTTTGCCATACATTGACATGAATCTGCCACAGGTGTACATGAGTTCCCAACCCTGAACCCCTCTCACACCACCCTCCCCATATCATCTCTCTGGGTCATCCTTGTCTTGATCAGGCTTCCTGGGACTTAATCAAGTTTACATATTTTCAATACTTAATGGATTCTAAACTATTTTTTAAATTTTCTTTTTCTCATTGTATTGATTTCTAATTTTATGTTACTTTTTTCCTCCCGTGTTTTTGGACTTCAGTTCAAACTGAACTGAACTGTGTCTAACTGTTTGCGACCCGACTGAAGCTCGCCAGGCTTCCCTGTCCGGCATCAACTCCTGAAACTTGCTCAAACTCATGTCTGTCAATTCGGTGATGCCATCCCACCATATCACCCTGGCATCCCCTTCTCCTCCTGTCTTTTGGACTTCATTCGCTTATTTTTTAGGTGCTTCAGGTGGAAGCTTAGTTTGTTCATTTTACATCCCTCTTCTTAAGGAGGCATTTAAAGCTCTGTTTTTTGTTTTTTTTTTTTTCTTCTAAACCTACTTTACCTGCATCCCAGCAGTTTCACAGGTTGTGTTTATTGTTGGGATCAAAATATTTTATATATCCTTATGAATTCTTCTTTGGTTGGTGGGTTATTCTAAAGTTTATTGCTTCATTTCTTAATAAAACATTGTGATTTATTTCTAAAGTAATTCACCATGATAAGAGATTATTCTTTGCGAATTCTGCATTTCAAAATTCATTGAGTTGTTAAATGGCTCACTATAAAGTTAACATTCCATGAACCCTTGAAATAAAAATTCATTGTACAGTTGTTTGTAGTGTTCTGTAAAGTTCAAAAAGACCAAGTTGGTTGAAAGTATTGTCATTTTTTGTTTACCCTTTCTATCAGTTACTGGAACAGAAGTTTTTTAACTCTACAACTATTTTTTGTGAATTTATCCTTTTTTTCTTTTTAGTTTTATAAATTTGTATTTATTTGAAGCACCATTTTAGGTGCGTATGTATTTATCACTTTTAACCCTATGATAACCTGATAATCGCCTGTGAGATGATAGACTATTTGATTCTGAAAATGTCTGACTCTCTGCGACCCTGGGTACTGTAGCCCACCAGGCTCCTCCGTTCATGGGATTCTCCAGGCAACAGTACGGGAGCAGGTTGCCATTTCCTTCTCCAGTAGATCTTCCCAACCCAGGACTTGAACCCCAGTCTCCCGCATTGTAGGCAGCCGCTTTACCATCTGAGCCACCAGGGAGATCTCTCAAAATGTAGTCTTCATGAAAAGTGAATTTCTAACCACATTTAGTGCCAGTAGTCCATGTTAGCAAGACACACCAATATAATTGACATTCTGATAAATATAAATGTAACTTTTATTAATAGTTATATGCACTGCCAGTATTGTTAAGTCTAATGCCACACCATGCATCTGTATCTCTTCAAAGTGTGTTTCTCATAAACAGCTTGTACGTGTTTGGCTCTTTCATCCAGTCTGACAACACTGCCTTTCAACAGGACTTTTTTTTCTTCTCTGCTGATTGCATCTATGATAAGGTTGAAAGTTCATCTTCACATGTTTTCTATTTATCCCATCCCTTTTCCATTTCTCTGCTTTTCTACTCCTGCCTTCTGTTGGTACCTTTTATCTCTTGGTTGATTTGTTTGCTCTCTGAGGTCTCCTGACTGTTACCCTCCAGCCGAAGCTGTGCCCTCAGAGCAGGGTGGTGGTGGGAGTGGGCAGGGGGGAGAAGAGTCCTTCTGCAGTGAGCAGCCTCCTGTGTTTAGTACGGCAGGTGGGCCCAGGCTCAGGGGGTTAAATCTGCCTTGTTTCTCTTCATATGTCTGAGGCAGAGACATGACTCTTCTGAACAACTCTGCCAAGAACAAAGGCAGCTGTCAGCCGTGTTCCTCCCAATCCGAGCCAGACAGAAAATAGATTGAAAATAGAAAATAAATTGACGTGTGGGCAATCACAGAGGATGTGTACCATTCATGTCTTTGGCATTCCAGGAGAGGGAGGAGCATGGGGAAGAAGAAAGATTTGAAGAAACAGTGGATTAACATGTTTGAAATTTTGTAAAAGAAACAAATCTACAGATTCAAGAAGCTGAGTGAACCCAAACCAATAAACTTAATATATCCTTAGCAATACGCATCGTGGTCAAACTAATGGAAAATAAAGACTGAGGAGAGATCTTGAAAACAGTAAGAAAGAAATGGCATCTTACCTACCAGGGAAAACTGTGGGTATGACTGCAGATTTTCTGTCGGGACCAGGGAGGCCATAGGAAGCAGCATAACATTTTTCATATACTTAAAAAAGGATTCTAATTCAGAAGTTTGTCCTGTGAAAATATTCTTCAGAAATGAAGAGAAATGAAGACATTCCCAGATGGAGGAGGACTCAACAATTTTTGACAGCAGACTTACCCTAAAAGAAGAGAGAACAATTGAAAGAATAAACAGAAAGTAAATATAAGAGTCTTTCGTTCACATCTAGAGCTTCCTAAATTATTTTTAATATTTGAAGCAAAAATAATAGTACTGCCTATGTGATTCTTAATGTATATAGAGGAAATATAATAGCCAGGACATGGAAGCAGCCTAGATGTCCATCAGTAGATGAATGGATAAGAAAGCTGTGGTACATATACACAATGGAGTATTACTCAGCCATTAAAAAGAATACATTTGAATCAGTTCTAATGAGATGGATGAAACTAGAGCCGATTATACAGAGTGAAGTAAGCCAGGAAGAAAAACACCAATACAGTATGCTAATGCATATATATGGAATGTGGAAAGATGGTAATGATAACCCTGTATGCGAGACAGCAAAAGAGACACAGATGTATAGAATAGTCTTTTGGACTCTGTGGGAGAGGGTGAGGGTGGGATGATTTGGGAGACTGGCATTGAAATATGTATAATATCATATAAAAAATGAATCACCAGCCCAGGTTCTATGCATGATACAGGATGCTCGGGGCTGGTGCACTGGGATGACCAGGAGGGATGGTATGGGGAGGGAGGTGGGAGGGGGGTTCAGGATGGGGAACATGTGTACATCTGTGGCAGATTCATGTTGATGTATGGCAAAACCAATACAATATTGGAAAGTAATTCAGTTCAGTTCAGTCACTCAGTTGTGTCCAACTCTTTGCGACCCCATGAATCGCAGCACGTCAGGCCTCCCTGACCAACTCCCATCACCAACTCCCANCTGTATGCGAGACAGCAAAAGAGACACAGATGTATAGAATAGTCTTTTGGACTCTGTGGGAGAGGGTGAGGGTGGGATGATTTGGGAGACTGGCATTGAAATATGTATAATATCATATAAAAAATGAATCACCAGCCCAGGTTCTATGCATGATACAGGATGCTCGGGGCTGGTGCACTGGGATGACCAGGAGGGATGGTATGGGGAGGGAGGTGGGAGGGGGGTTCAGGATGGGGAACATGTGTACATCTGTGGCAGATTCATGTTGATGTATGGCAAAACCAATACAATATTGGAAAGTAATTCAGTTCAGTTCAGTCACTCAGTTGTGTCCAACTCTTTGCGACCCCATGAATCGCAGCACGTCAGGCCTCCCTGACCAACTCCCATCACCAACTCCCAGAGTTCACTCAGACTCACGTCCATCGAGTCAGTGATGCCATCAAGCCATCTCATCCTCTGTTATCCCCTTCTTCTCCTGCCCCCAATCCCTCCCAGCATCAGAGTCTTTTCCAGTGAGTCAACTCTTCGCATGAGGTGGCCAAAGTACTGGAGTTTCAACTTTAGCATCATTCCTTCCAAAGAAATCTCAGGACTAATCTCCTTTATAATGGACTGGTTGGATCTCCTTGCAGTCCAAGCAACTCTCAAGAGTCTTCTCTAACACCACAGTTCAAAAGCATCAATTCTTTGGCGCTCAGCTTTCTTCACAGTCCAACTCTCACATCGATAAATGACCACTGGAAAAACCATAGCCTTGACTAGATGGACCTTTGTTGGCAAAGTAATGTCTCTGCTTTTCAAAATGCTATCTAGGAAAGTAATTAGCCTTCAATTAAAATAAATAAATTTAAATTTTAAAAAATTTTTAAAAATGAGGAAAGATAAAGGGGAATAAAGAGAAATAATGTCTCTATATTTTATTCACACTGGTGGAAAGTGACCTGATAGATGGTGATAAGCTTTGTGTGTATAATGTAACACTTGGAGCAACTAAAGCTATACAGGGACATAGACTCAAATACATCACAGACAAATGAAAATGGAAATCTAGAAATGTATTCAAGAAACCCAGAGGCAGGCAAGAATAAGAAAACAGAAAATAAGACAGAGAAAACAAACCCATGAGATAATGAAATCAAAATTTAAAGAAAATGCAAAAATGCTCTGCAGAAGACACTTTGAATAGGATGGGAATAAAGACAAGGCAGAGACTGAGAGGAAATATTTGCAAACCACATACAAGACAAAGGACTCCCATCTTGAATGTATAAATATACCTCAAAAGCTCAGTGGGAAAAAGCAAAATCCAAACAGAAAAGTGGCAGCAAGCATGTCGTACTGAAGAAGATGGACGCACGGCAGATGCGCACCTGAGACGACGCTCACTGTGAACAGCTGTTACGGAAACACACAGACCAGGGCAAGGATGACTGTCACTGTGCGCCTGCTGGGACGGGAAGGGTAAAGCCAGCAGAGGAGCACATGTGGTGAGGAGGCCAGGAAATGATCTCTGCCCCGCTTCGCAGGCATGAATGTGAAATGGTAGGGCCACCCTGGAAGATCTATGTCCAGTTTCCTAAAAATAGAAAATATGCACTTCCCATGGGGCTGGGCTTCCCTGATAGCCCAGTTGGTAAAGAATCTGTTTGCAGTACTGGAGACCTGGGTTCGATCCCTGGGTTGGGAAGATGCCCTGGAGAAGGGAAAGGCTACCCACTCCAGTATTCTGGCCTGGAGAATTCCATGGCCTGTGTAGTCCATGGGGTCGCAAAGAGTCGGGCATGACTGAGTGACTTTCACTTTCACGTGGGACCAGGCCGTTGCCGTCTCTGGTGTGTGTCCCAGAGAAATGAAAACCATTGTCCACAGGAGAATCTCAAAGCAGCTTTAACAGCCAAAATGTCAAAAAAAAAAAAAAAAATGTGAATGGTTAATAAGACGATCTTAGATTCACACCATGGAATGCCACTTGGCAATAAACAAACTGCTACAAGGTGCTATTTGCATGGATCTCAGGGCATTAAGCTTAGTGTAAAGTGAAAGGCTGCACACTCAGTGATGTCATTCAAATCACATTCTTGAAGTAACAAAATTATGGAGATGGATAAAACTGAGTGGTTTCTAGGATGTGGAGGTTTTGAGGAAGAAGGCCTGAAGGGACAGCAGGAGAGGAATCATGTGAACATGGAATAGTGCTGTGCGTTGAGTGCATTGGTGGCTCACATACGTGATGAAATCATGAGACTCTGCACACGTGTTGTGCCCAGTCCCCGCCCTAGTGTGGATAACGTCTGCACTGCTGGAGGGATATCAGCTGGAGTGTGCAGAGCACCACACTCCACTGTCTGTAAACTCCCTGTGAATCTATACTTCTTTCTAAGTTAAAAAGTTAAAGGATGTTTTTAAAATACATAAAACACTTTCAGCTATTCAACTGACTTTTTTACACAACCCCCAAATTGTGGCACCTTTGATAAAACAAATCATGTGTTATTAAATATCCATTTAGTTTGACCCTTGTATGACTAATTCAACCAATCCTAAAGGAAATCAATCCTGAATTTTCACTGAAAGGATTGTTGCTGGAGCTCCAGTACTTTGGCCACCTGATGCGAAGAGCTGACTCACTGGAAAAGACTCTGATGCTAGGAAAGATGGAGGGCAGGAGGAGAAGAGGGCAACAGAGGATGAGATGGTTGGACGGCATCACTGACTCAGTGGATATGTATTTGGTCATATTCTGGGAGATGGTGAAGGACAGGGAAGCTTAGCATGCTGCGGTCCATGGGGTTGCAAAGAGTCAGAAATGACTTAGTGACAGAAATGACTTAGCAATAT
The DNA here is from genome assembly GCA_006410615.1 of Neotragus moschatus. Classification (NCBI taxonomy): domain Eukaryota; kingdom Metazoa; phylum Chordata; class Mammalia; order Artiodactyla; family Bovidae; genus Neotragus; species Neotragus moschatus. The sequence goes on from SJYA01004341.1 coordinate 8,515, forward strand.
GGTTAATTCATTTGGATATTTTCTTGCTTTTCCTTTATATCAACTTCATGGAAAATGTCTGGTAATAAATTACGTACACCAGTTTACAAAAGTGAAACTAAAGCACGGAGAATTGAAGGAAGTAGGGAAACAGTGTGAAGAGATCCCGCCAGGAGGCAATGGGGTGGATAGGAGGCCGGTGATTTGCTGGAGCATAATTTATTCAGAGCATCCGTGTGTATTGTTGGCCTTTAGGAGAAATGGTGGAAACAGGAGAGAGTCATGTGCATATACAAAATTTGAAAACTGGAGAAATGAATTGGGATTAGATATTAGAAAACCTAACATACCAATCTAAAACCCTGGGGTGTGCCCTGATGAGAATGCACCAGCTGGGAGCTCTCTACCAAGCAAAGCTGGGCTGGCGTGCATCTGTGATGGTAGTTCTGTGTCGAGGCAGGGGGTGCCCCTGTGGGGAGACACCCCTCCCGTCCCAGAGTCAGGGGTGGGAGTGACAGAGCTTCAGCAGGTGCAGCAAGGAGCAGTGAGATCTGGAATCATCCACATAGAAGAAGAATTATTGTTCCCTCTCCATGCAGAGGAGTTCTCTAAGTGCTGAGTGACCCATCTTGACACTGAGGAGCCAAGAAGAACTGGAGGGAATGAAATGGACCACAGCCAGTCAGCCCCCTGGGAGCCCACAAGACTGCTCCCTCTGCCGCGATTCCTTTGTTCTCAGAGTCGTGAAACATAGGATGCAGAAATAAAGGAAACAGGGAAAACGAATGCACCCTGGATTCAGCAGATGCCATCATCAATGGATGACAGCCCATGTTCTCAGGGTAGAACACCACCCGACCAGCACCACCTGCATGCCCGCCTGTGGGCGGTGTAACCGTCAGCCCAGACGGGGAGCCACGGTGAGCAGTTAGCATGTTTCCATGTGCCCGTTTCCTATAGAAAAGGAAGTGCAGGCACCTTCATATAAGCTAAATTGCTAGAATCTGTCATTGTCCTTGGGGACAACCTGCTGTTAGTTCTGCTAAACACTGGATGTCACTGTTGGCGTTTTATAGTGAAAGGTAAGTTTTTGAAAAAGAGCTTCCTAATCAATATTCTCAGAGTAGCTATAGAAACTATAATTTATATTTTATATTTTTCAACAAAAAGAGAGATATATCCCTTTTAGAAAGGCCGATTTCTTTCTAGGACTTACCACTCTTGAAAACCAGACCAAGACATGCCACATTCCCTGCACCTGCTATGGCTGACATGCATGCCCGAGCCAGCCATCAAGTCCCCACTGGGCCCCACTGGCGCCTGCGTGACGAGAGCCCGTGCTGATGAGGCCAGCTGCTGTCTGTGGAACCTGATGCCATGTGATGCTCTGTTCTTTGTTGTTCAGTTGCGTCCAACTCTTTGTGACCTCACGAACCGCCACACTCCAGGCTTCCTTGTACTTCATCATCTCCTGGAGTTCTTCCCTTGAGAACCCCCTGAACAGTATGAAAAAGCTCTGTTCCTGGTTGAGCACAAATTAACCCTTCAGTCATCATCCACTGCTTCTATCACAGTGTGCCATCCCCCGAATAAATGATGGGAGCTAATTGCCTGTCACTTCATATCAACTGAGAAAATAAGCTTGTGTCACGTTACCGTAGAGACAGAAATCCAGCTGACTGGTGGAGGCAGCGCTTACTCTGTTTTCTCAGATTTGGAGTGGACACTGGTGCAGACTTCTCACATGGAATCAAGCTATCTGGACAGGTCGGCGTTTCAGCATTACTCACTGTATTTGTCCATTAGCTTGCACACAGCAGAGTGCATTTGTGAGGTAAACTCTGGCTACCCGAGAGTTGCCTGCCACACAGATTACTTGATTTTTAAAATACAGTTTTCATGAAAAGCAATGCTCTAACCGCATTTAGTAAAAATTCTCTGTGTAAACAAGACATATCAATATAAATCGAATATAATAAATTTAACTTTTAGTAATAGTTCTATAAACTAATGGGGTTTTAAGCATAATGCCACAACATTCATTTTGTTAAAACTATGAAGAATCACATGAATCATTATTTGATAATTTGGAAAACATCTCAGTGTCTCTTAGTACGTGAGGATCATATTGTTGGCTCCACTTAAGGAGAAGCATGTTTCTTCACTGTTTTCTCTTTTTTTAAAAGCAACTGGGTACTTGACATCAAATGCATATGTAAGACAGTCTCTTGTTAGTCATTTACTATCAAGAAGGTAAGAAAGTCATGCATGAGTGGTTCTAACACCAAGCTATACATTGGTGAGCAGGATGTTTCAGACCAAATTGCTCTAAATATTTTGAGACAAAACACACCCATTTTTAAAGGTAGAATGGGTGAGTCTTCAAAATAGTGGCATAGATACTGGCTTTGATGGATAAGAGACAGACCTTCACAAAACATTAACTGAAAAACACAGAAAACCCAAAGCAGGGAAAACAAAAATACAGGAATAAGAATTTGCAACTTTTCTAAGACTATAGGAACTGATTTAATCTCTGGAATTTAGAGAAAGTAGTTAAAGACTGAAGACAAGGGAAAGAGGGAAGCTTGTTTGTTTTTGTATATCTTATCATAGGAATACAGGTGAATAATAAATATAGAATTAACGTATGAATGCCTAGATGGTTAAACACATACCTTTCCTTTTCTTGAAGTGAACTATACATTTTTTCATGCCAAAAATTGAAATCAGTTACTTTTTTAATATCTGATAAATGTAGGGTAATGATTGATATGACAGTTAACCAAGATGGCTTAGTTCTTTATCATCAGCAATCTCTAATTAATTAGTAGCTGTTGACTACATAAACCTGCAGAATTTAAGTGGAAGACTTAGGTTCATACTAAAGAAGCAAGAATTTCATTTGGGTTCACAAATAAATAAGAACTTTGAACAAAATAACATTGATTTTTAAAAAATCTGCCTGTGATAAATAATTCCCACAGAGTCTTCATTATGCAAAATGGAGTCCAACCATAGAACTATGTTACTTTCCTACATACCACACAGGAAAAATCTTTTAAAAAATTTTTAAATAATAGATTTGGACTTAAGATAATGCAAAAGCTATACTCCTATTAAAATTTGATGTGAATTTTCTTTCATAATAAATGAATCTCCTTCACAATAAGGCAAGTCCCAATTGTTAGGAGAATAAAATGCTTCTAATTAAACGGGAGTACTTTACATCTATAAGTATGAAAATGAGTTGTGCATATTGAATTGAGTAAAGCTTAAGTGCACATTATACTAGGTTAGCTGTAAAATTATCATTTTAAAATGTTAATTTATTTTAATAAATTCTTAAAAATTTCACATTCAGATGTAAAGTCCTTCTGTTTTTTTTAACCAGTTTTATATTTTAAGGTAATAAAGAGCTCTGTACCTATGAAACAAAGGGAAATTGCATTGTTATTTCTTACAAAATGTTGTTATAACTGATTTTCATGAATAAACATTTATATGATGCAGAATTTGAGTAAGGGAAAAAGTCCCCATTTAGTAACAACCATTTTTTATAGCAAATTGCTTTTTAGTCTTCAAAATCTAGTACTAGAATAGTATAAAATTCCACAAAAAACTTTTTCCTGAGTTTGTTTTTATTTACATCTTGTACCTAGTTTGCTATTGAGAATTTTAATGAGAAAGGACATTAAAATAAAAAGCTAAATTAGAGAAAAATTTCACAGAATCTCTAGGTGATAATGGAAAATAATTCTTTCATTTTATTAACAATTAATGGGCTTCCCCAGTTGCTGAGCAGTAAAGAATCTACCTGCAATGTAGGAGCCTCAGGTTCAATCCCTGGGTCAGGAAGATGCCCTGGAGGAGGGCATGGCAGTCCTCTCCAGTATTCTTGCCTGGAGAATCCCATGGACAGAAGAACCTGGTGGGCTGCAGTCCCTGGTGTCACAGAGAGTCAGACACGACTGAGTGAGCACGCACGCATGCATCCTCATGTTTCCATCTCTGGCAAAGACAGCTTAAAATTATTGGCTGGTTTAAGAAGTCAGGCTCCCAACAAGGATCACGTATTTTGCTTGGGGCTGTGTCTCCCACATACAGGCACTGGTGCTTAACGTCTAAGCTTGCTGAAGACATCAAGTCAGCCTTTTTTTTTTTAGAATGTCCCTCTTTCTGTTACATTTGTTGACATCCTACTTGTGTATTTTAAACTTGCTTTTTATATCATATTTCCTAGTTAAGACATCAGAGTTTTAAATACTTAATTCAGTTTTTTAGGTGGCGATTAGCAGGAGGCTCCAACTGGCCCATTTTTAGAAATGCTCCGTGTGACTCACTGGTCCAGGTGTTGAGAACACTGTTTCTCAGTGTGGAGACAAGGGGCCCCAAAGAGTATACTGCCCTTTCATCTTATAACCATTCCTACTGTTTGCCTTTTAACCACCACATATTTATCTTAATTTTGAAATGAAAAATATAAAATATTTACAATTAAATATTTTTCTGCCTACTGGATTTTTCATCCAAGTTTTTACCAAGGAGCTTGCAAATGAAACAGAATCCAAACAACTGTTTTATTATTCAAACCTGATTATATTTTTAAGTGCAGGTTATATTTTCATTAATAAGGCACATTTATTTTATTTACTATTTATTTTATTGCTATTTCTATTTATTTTATTGCAATACTATTTATTTTATTGCTATTTCTCATAAAAAATCTGAAATTGAGTGTATGGCACAGTGCAGAGGGCTTGCTGGAGGGGTGTGCAAACTGTTGGGATTTCAAGGTGTTGGAAAAGACTGAGACTTTCTCTAGCCTAGTTTGTATAATGCGGATACCCTGATCCATGTTTAGTATGAAACTTTTAAGTGCCTTATGCTCAACAAACATAAATTCCTCTTTCTCTTTGTGCTGAATTAATGTGTCTGGCCTGGCTTGTTAAAGGAACCTAGAGATCTGTCAAGGTATGATTTCTTCTGCCAGGACTCACATGATTCAGTGATTCTCCAAATAAAATCAGTCAAAACTGCTTGTTTTTCCTGACACCATTTCATATGGCTTTATCCAGCCTACCCCCAACCCGTACCAAAAGTAGAGGTCTCATCTCTAGACGCACATAGCACTGTCATGCATTCCCACATCTAGGGATGGTCCACGCCCAGCCACATTTTATAATGCGCAAAAGAGAGAGAGAGAGAGGAGTTTCAATGGGAGCTGGTTTTAGCTAGAACACTGAGGAACATAAATACAGAATAAAACTTTCCCCAAAAACCCCATGGAAAAGGGCTGAAAACCAGGTCTAGCTTAGTTCCATGTACCAGTCTCTTTTAAATGGATGTCAGGGCCCTGCAAGTAAAATTACTCTATTAGCCTCTCTCTCGTCCCAGAGGCTGTTGTCTCTATAACTAGAAAATGGCCAGAAAATGGAACGAAATCAAAGTGGAAACAGAAGTGGGCTGCCATTCTGGGTTGTGGTGATCCCATTTTCCTTGAAAATGGTGGACACCGGATGGGACAGAATTTCCTTGAACAGGACAGATGAGACATGAGGAAGCATCTAGGACATGGAATTTCCTCATTTCACTTTAACCTCAGTACCTGATCTGCTGGTGTTCAAATAATCATAAATGGAATAAAACTTCATGGTAGTGAACAGAGAAGGGAGCTGTGACCTCCTAGCCAGTGTCAAAGGTGCAGTTTCATGGTTCACAGCTCTGGGGGGAGAGGAGCAGTCTTCTGACTCAGGAAATGTGGAGCATGGCAGCTCAAGGGCAGATGTCCCAGTGAAATATTGGGGTATGTGGCCTCTAATGTGAATATTCTTATTAGGACTTTGACTGTTCGGCTCCAAATGGCATTGGTTTCAATGTGTTTTGATATCCAGTTATGCAAGCTTTTGTCATGATTACATTAGATAATTCTGTTTGTTACAAAAAAACTTAGGGAAATAGCAGTAGAAATGAAAAACAAAACAAAAAATTTTAATGACTCTGAGGCAGTAAAATGGGCCACAGCAGTTTGAATGTATTTCATGTAGAAAAATAATTTAAAATTCTGAATGATCCTTTCAGGTTGCACAGCAGTCAAAGTGGGATAGAGTTCCAAGTGGCCGTGTTTTCAGAAGAACACCTTGTTATCTATGTGCCTGTAAATCCCCTTCCTCTTAATGCTGAAAGCCTGCCTTGATACCTCCTTTACATCTGACAGTTTAGCAATCTGAGTACTTCTGCAGTGGGAGGAAACCTCCTAATAGTGAATATGGCAACCTTTTTGTAAGAAAAAAAATTTTTTTTTTTTTTTTTTNCTTTAACCTCAGTACCTGATCTGCTGGTGTTCAAATAATCATAAATGGAATAAAACTTCATGGTAGTGAACAGAGAAGGGAGCTGTGACCTCCTAGCCAGTGTCAAAGGTGCAGTTTCATGGTTCACAGCTCTGGGGGGAGAGGAGCAGTCTTCTGACTCAGGAAATGTGGAGCATGGCAGCTCGAGGGCAGATGTCCCAGTGAAATATTGGGGTATGTGGCCTCTAATGTGAATATTCTTATTAGGACTTTGACTGTTCGGCTCCAAATGGCATTGGTTTCAATGTGTTTTGATATCCAGTTATGCAAGCTTTTGTCATGATTACATTAGATGATTCTGTTTGTTACAAAAAAACTTAGGGAAATAGCAGTAGAAATGAAAAACAAAACAAAAAATTTTAATGACTCTGAGGCAGTAAAATGGGCCACAGCAGTTTGAATGTATTTCATGTAGAAAAATAATTTAAAATTCTGAATGATCCTTTCAGGTTGCACAGCAGTCAAAGTGGGATAGAGTTCCAAGTGGCCGTGTTTTCAGAAGAACACCTTGTTATCTATGTGCCTGTAAATCCCCTTCCTCTTAATGCTGAAAGCCTGCCTTGATACCTCCTTTACATCTGACAGTTTAGCAATCTGAGTACTTCTGCAGTGGGAGGAAACCTCCTAATAGTGAATATGGCAAACTTTTTGTAAGAAAAAAATTTTTTTTTTTTTTTTTTTTTTACATTTCACACAAGCCACTTGGGATCAAGGAAAACTCTCTGATCATAACTGGTGATAATTACTTAGACAGGCCACGGTGGTCACTTGACACAGCATGTCTTGCTTAATCAGGATGGAGGAGACACGTGCTGCCGTGTCTCGGGTTCAGGAGCAGGCATTTCAGTATCATCATAAGCTTTTGCTGCCAGAACCTGGTCTGGGGAGGTGGTCCTGCAGTCACTGGCAGTGAGAGAGAACCTGAGCACTCCTGCCCTGTGTGCACGCTACAGCCCCTCTTGTCTCCAGGAGCTGCCCTGGGAGGAGGGGGCTAGGACGTGCACACATCTTCCCCATGCAACTCTCAGTAAGGCACCCACGTGTGTAAAAATTTGAACTAGTTTTTAAAAAGTGAGTAAAAACTGAAAATAGGAATTGAAACAGTGTTCTGAAATAATGGTTGCCTCTGTTGAGAATGCCACTTGGGACTTTTCACATAAAACCTTCAATCTAACCATTTAGTTTGCCCCAGTGGGGTTATGGTGATGTGAAGCCCTCATATCAACCCATCTGGGAGCTGTGGCTGTTTAGAGCTTCCTCAAGGTCTACAGCTACCATCTCAGCAAAAGCTGAAATTTATTTTCTCTGAGCTGATTTATTTTATACTTCCTAATTTGAATGGAAATTGTAAAAAAAAAAAAAAAACAAAAAAAAAAACAAGAGGTTTAGAAGTCCTGGAAAGAGCTGAATGGATTTTAATAGAAAAAATAAAGAAAATTCCCAAGTACCGTGTGACTGTGAGGGAGATGGGTTTGGTTTTCCTGTTTGACGCTGGGGCCTCTGTGATGAGCCAGCGTTTGCCATGGAGACAGGTGTGAAAGCACTGAAGGTGCAGAGGGCAGTAGGGCAGGTGGAGGTCGGGGGAGANAAAAAAAAAAACAAGAGGTTTAGAAGTCCTGGAAAGAGCTGAATGGATTTTAATAGAAAAAATAAAGAAAATTCCCAAGTACCCTGTGACTGTGAGGGAGATGGGTTTGGTTTTCCTGTTTGACGCTGGGGCCTCTGTGATGAGCCAGCGTTTGCCATGGAGACAGGTGTGAAAGCACTGAAGGTGCAGAGGGCAGTAGGGCAGGTGGAGGTCGGGGGAGGGCAGGAGGAGAGAGAACAGGAGAACAGCCGCCACCCCCCTCCCCGCCCCGCCAGGGACCCTGCCTTCAGAACTGCAGCTGGAGGGTCAGGCCCGCCCGGGAGGCTGCTTGCATGCCTGCTGCTGTGAGTCTGGGCCGCAAGCCCCGCTGTTGGCACGGAGACTAGCTCCACATTTCTCAAATGCCCGCTGGGGCCATGGCTCTCTGCCACATGGCTTCATGAAGAAGACAGCGTTGTCCAGGACAGTCCTGGAAGAAGGCGACAGGAAGAAGGCAGAGCACAGAGGAGGAGAGCAGGGAGCGAAAAGGTCTCAGGGCACAGGACTGCTTGGACGGGCTGTGCGTGCGCTGAGACGGACAGCGTGTGGTGCCATGTGGCCAGACGAGCTGGATGGCTAGGGTCGGAAAGAGAACCTGGCGTTTGTTCAAGTGAAGCCAAGTCCGGGACGGAGTTAACCACGATGCATTGAGAATCTGGAGACATCAGGAAGACGGAACCTGATGTCAGTGTCCGTGCCCAGAGGAGAGCAACACAGAATTAACAACTGCCCAGGACGGGCCAGGAAAAGAGGTCACAAGAGGCTTGTGGGTGCTGGTGATGGAGCGGGGTAGCGAATTTTAAGTGAGGCTCTTCCCGTGTGAAGGGAGAACACACCTGGCAAATCTCACCGTGTCCCTGTTCCGGTAGTGGGAGCAGCCCCCACCAAGCGGGGGGACCCGGCAGGCAGACGCTGAGCTGGAGGAGGCAGGCTCTTGCAGCATCCTGCTCAATGCCAGGGTGGATGCTGGTCCATGCATCATCTCTGAAATACACTTAGTTCCTCTTCCTGCTCAGATAACTTTAGTGGCCCTGAGTTGTCGATGAATCGTGCAGAGCAGTATTTTCAGAAGGAGAGATAGTGCTCATCAATTCCCAGATACATTTTCCCTGAATCTGCTGCCTCAGGTACCTGTTTCAGATGATCTGTGGCTCGTGAGAGATCCCACATGGACAGAGGATTTCTTCTAGAGAAAAGTGTAAGTTGCCCGAGTTGTATTTCTTCAGGTTCATGGAAAGACTTGTCTTGCTTCACTTGTGTATAGAAGTGAACAACAATAAAAAAGTTCTGAAGGGAATACACTTCTAAATAGAACTTGGAAGGACACCCTATTCTATTAACAAATGAAACAGCAGTTACCTTTTCCATTTGTTACGTGAAATATCTCTCCAATATGGGATGGTGGGCAGGTAGTGGGAGAGGATAAGTCAGATGCTCATATTAGGTGCCAATTTGCAAGTAAGAGACAGAAGTCATGTTAGAAGAGTTTAAACAGTAAAGTATATTTGAAATGAATAGGGTGGTGAGGTGACATTCTTTTATTAAACTAAAACTTTAGGACGTATTCAGTGACCTTAAGCAAATGGGCCTGGACTGCATCATCTTTGATTTTTAATGTAATTTTAGTTGTTAAGGTTAGTTAACCACTTCGAGCCTGATAATCCCTATCACCTCATCAGTAAAGGAGTTAATAACACAAAACTGGAACCTCATATTGGTGATGAATGTGACAATGTGCACAAATATTTTGTAGGTTCTCAAATATCAGGCTTCCCTGGTAGCTCAGATGGTAAAGAACCTGCCTACAATGCAGGAGACCTGGATTCAGTCTCTGGGTCAAGATCTCTTGGAGGAGGGAATGGAAACCCATGCCAGTATTCTTGCTTGGAGAATTCCATGGACAGAGGAGCCTGGCGGCTACTGTCCACAGGGCCACAAAAAGTTAGACATGACTGAATGACCAACACTTTCACTTTTTAGTGAAAGTTCTTCCCGTCTGAGCTTCCAGGGAAGCCTGATATTTGAGAACCTACAAAATATTTGTGCACATTGTCACATTCATCACCAATATGAGGTTCCAGTTTTGTGTTATTAACTCCTCTTACTGCTGAGGTGATAGGGATTATCAGGCTCGAAGTGGTTAACTGACCTTAACAACTAAAATACTTCTGAATTATCAGTTGCTTTTCTTGATAACCTTTCTGGTTGTAGGACACTATAGAGACGTTTTAAGAAACATAAATTGAAAAGAATAGAAAACCTTCATCTTTGATATGTGGAGATAACAGGGAAGAAAAACCCCAGCAAATGTTGTAATGTTTCTAAATAAAGACAAGAGGAGAAACTCAGCATGGCCCTAGAAAACCTTTCCAAAGGATGTCACGAGACCCAGCCCATGCTCTCAGGTACTTGAAGTCATCTGTGTACTGATGGTTATTTGTAGCAGTGTTGCATTACCTGTGAGATAATGTGGGTGGCAGGACGTGCTGTCCGTTTCCACAGGGTGTATATGTTGCTGTGTTTCACAGCTTCCAGTTCTACTGGTATTAATCTCCTTAGTTTACAGTGTGTATTTCAGAAGCAATGGGGGTATCATTTTCCCTTTCTCTACATCACAGTGAAATTCTATGCTTTATTTAAATATGATTTAAGTCTATGTTCCTTTCCAACTGGTTTCCTTCATGTCCTTTTCGTATTTGTAACTTCAGTCCCATCTGCTGAAAAATTGTATTTTCGCAAAACACTGTATCAAAGGTCAGCTATTTTACATCCACTCTTTTTAAGAATGCTATTTTGACTAAAAATTATCACCCATATCATTATCATTTTTAAAATTTTTTTATAGCATAAGAAGTAGATAACATAAAAGTTTAATCATAGAAACACACACAAGAATTGTCAAATGAGAAGTAAATGAGAGATGAAAGTGGTTTACTGGTATTTTAGCTACTTGAAAACAGACATTTTCTACAATAGATTTGAATATAGGTTGTCTGTGACTGTGTCACTTCAATGTAATCTGCCAGTTTAAATGTAATCTTACATTTTCTTTCTAAGAAAATGGCTCATGACCATGTGAAATGGAAAAGTGCGCACTAGAAATATGCTTTTGGATGTGATCAGCAGATCATGTGCAAAACCGTGGGTCCGAGGGCATTACCAAGAGAGCATGTGTGGATGGAGGGGATAGGAGGTGTGACACGCGTCCGGCTGCTTCCTTAGTTACACATAGTTAAAGTCCCTTCAGCTCACTGCTGTGGGACAGTGTCACGGTTAATGTATCCACTCTTCTGCTGACAGGCATTTTGATTCCTTCCAGTATGTTCAGAAACGATTCAGGTAAAGACATCCTTGCACATGTAACCTGGTGCCCACAAATGCATACCATATACACACATGTATAGTCACACATGTACTAGTTTCTCCAGGAGGGAAATACAGGGTCACAGGATATGACTGTAGAAACCTCACAATACAAGTAGAGATGCTGTTTGTGAATTGGTTTCGGTTTCGAGATTCGGTTATGAAACCTAAAAGGAAAGTATGAAAATATGGGTATTGTAACTAAAGTGGGGGTGAATTTGGCAGCATCGTCAACTCAGTCAGGGTCCTTTGTGGTCTACCTGAACCCCAGTCTGGATGGACATTTGCGTGTTTCACCGAAAACATAGGAAGTGGTTGGAGGTGCCCTCCTGGATTTTGTGTGTGTAATACATGGCCTGCTTGCTGTAGCATTATATCCTAAACATACATGATTACATACTGTTGTTATGCATGGGAGTCCTACTGTGCCACCCTGTGAAGTCCTCTTAGTTTCTGTTCCTTGGATTTTCCACACCCAGACTCGCATAACCCGAGGGTGATGGTCGTCTTCTCCCTCTCTCAGCAGCACGTCTCTGCACTGGCCAGAAACTGCAGCTTGATTTTGAGCACAACTGGTGACAGTGGGCCTTCTCGCTGTCACCGCTTTCGGGTGAGCTGGTTCTGATGTTAGATTCCATTTGTCATCTTTCAGTTGAAAATATTTTCTGTAGTCAACTATGTATGTTTGATAACTGGAATATTTAGAAGCATATTTTTATAATTTAAAAACATATGAAACTTTTCCAGGATTTTCTTTAAGAAACTAGTTTAATTGCCAGTAATTAAGAAATTGGATTGCTCCCTTTGTCTAAGTCGAAACAGTTGTTCAGTTGCTCAGTCATGTTCAATTTTTGTGACCCAATGGGCTGCATCACATCAGTTTTCCCTGTCCTTCACCATCTCCTGAAGTGTGCTCAAATTCATGTCTGTTGAAGCGTGATACTATCCAGCCATCTTATCCTCTGTTGTCCCCTTCTCCTCCTGCCTTTAGTCTTTCCCAGCATCATGGTCTTTTCCAGTGAGTCAGCTCTTTGCATAAAGTGGCCAATATATTGGAGCTTCAATATCAGTCCTGCCAGTGAATATTCAAGGTTGATTTCCTTTAGATTGACTGGTTTGATCTCCTTGCAGTCCAAGGGACTCTCAAGAGTCTTCTCCAACACCACAGTTCAAAAGCATTGATTCTTCAGTACTCAGCCTTCTTTATGGTCCAACTCTCACATCTGTACATGACCACTGGGAAAACCATAGCTTTGACTAGATGGACCTTTGTGGGCAAAGTGATGTCTCTGCTTTTGAATATGCTGTTTAAGTTCGTCATAGCTTTTCTTTCAGGGAGCAAGCATCTTTTAATTTCATGTCTGGAGCCCAGGAAAATAAAGTCTGTCACTGTTTCGATTGTTTCCCCATCTATTTGCCATGAAGTGATGGGGCCAGATGCTGTGATCTTCATTTTTTGAATGTTGAGTTTTAAGCCAGCTTTTTAACTCTCCTCTTTCACTTTCATCAAGAGGCTCTTTAGTTCCTCTTCATGTTCTGCCATAAGGATGGTGTTATCTGCATATCTGAGGTTATTGATATTTTTCCTTGCAATCTTGATGCCAGCTTGTGCTTCATCCACCCCAGCATTTCATATTCTGCATATAAGTTAAATACGCAGGGTGACAATATACAGCTTTGACAAATTCCTTTCCCAATTTTGAATCAGTCCATTGTTCCATGTCCAGTTCTAACTGTTGCTTCTTGACCTGCATACAGGTTTCTCAGGAGGGAGGTCAGGTGATCTGGTATTTCCACCTCTCTAAGAATATTCCACAGTTTGTTGTGATCCACATAGCCAAAGCCTTTAGAGTAGTCAATGAAGCAGAAGTAGATGTAGTCTAAATAGGGATCTGGTTAAAAGAAAAATAGAATTATGGAAAAAGAATTGATTATGTTAAGCTCATAAAATTTTATCCCAGAACTAGAAAGTTGTTTCAGTAGCATGAGGCTTGTTTGCCTTTATCTTCCCTAGATGTGGGGCCATGTTTATGGGTCAAATCTGTATCACCTGCATCCACAGTTTGTCCTTAGGAAAGTAAGTAACACTCTTGAAGTTAAGAGGAACCAGAAACATTATTTTATAATGATTGGAGATCACCCTAGGTTCAATTACTTTTATTTAAGCCAAATATTTACTGTGTTAAATGCTAGCAACATGATATGCTTTTTAACCCCCAACAATAATTTCTTTCAAAAGGCCAGTGTTTCAGTGGAAGTAAATGAATAGAGAAAAGAGATTTGAGATCTACTATGAATATGTTCTCTTAATTATTTTTGGAGCCATTTTAGGACAAGATTAAACTGTTTGATGATTATCACTGTATAACTTCTGCAACTATAAATCTGGAAAGGCGTGCTTCCAAAAATGATTAATATTTTATTGTTTGGCTATTTCCTCCTTCCTATGTTTCTGGAGAAACATTAAAAGTATAACTGATTCTTTTAAAGAAAGAAAAAGTGTTCTTCTCACTGCAAGTTCTATAAGCAAAAACTAACAGCAAAATCAGAAATACAAGCCCACAGGTAAACTTAGTAATGATATGTAGCTAAGGTCAGGAAATTATTAAACCCAGGGCTAATATCAAGAAAGATACACAATTGTATGAGAAATATAGCTTCTAATACCATTTCAGAGGAGCTAACTTGAATGCATTTTGTTTCCAAAGAATAGTGTTTTCCTTGAGTCCCCAGTAAACTATGATTCCCAGGATGAGATACTGTTCCTTGCTTTAGAAAAATACACATTATTTTTAGGTTGAAAGTAATAAAAAATAAAATGTTTCCTCTGATACTCTCCATGTGCTCTTCAAGCTACTGTGAAAACAGGGGAAAAGGAGAAATCAATATGAGAATTTTAACTGATGGATTTTGTAAAACTTAAAGCTCATGTTTCTGAAAATTCAATTTGATCTGTAATTTTTCAGTTATTTGACATCTGGTGGTGGTTTTCTTTCAAACACAAGGTAACTAAGTCCCAAGGAAAGATGGCCCTTCTTCATTTTCTCCCTCATCACCACCAGCACCGATCCTTCCCTTAGGAAAAGGTGAGGCCATAGAGTTGCGTACTCAGGAAATGCTGGAAAGCAGCAGCAGCCCTGGCATCTGGGTGGGGAGGTAGCATGGTATGCTGGTTTAAATACTAGTGAATTGATTTAAATTACCTTGAGGACTGCCCGTGCCTGCTCTAAAATTGAGACCTGGAAGTGGTAGGCATCACGTGCAGCCACAATTAAGAGGCAGCTTGTGGCACCAGTAGCCTGATTTGAACCTGGGTACCACCTCTCCAGCTCCTTCCTTTATAGGAGAAGCAAAGATGTACCTGTGTTGTAGACCTGACCTGCAATCTGGATGCTCTCTCGTCATTTTCTGGACCACTGCCATCACATAAATATATCTTTTTAAGCACAGCTTTGGTCTGATTTGTCGTGTGGTTAGAAGATACCAAATTTCACCGCTTTGTGGTCTGGCGTCAGCACGTTCAGAAACATGTGCGTGTGTTGGCGGCTTCTATTCCCACAGCTCTCTTATTAAATTTCCTCCTGTGAACACTGTGATTGTCTTTGGCAGGAATCAATAAAAGGTCTCAAGAAGAAACTGGCTAGAAAAACCAAAATAAAGGTCACAGCCCAAATGCCCCTCTGGATGCAAGCCAGGGGCGGGGTCTGCTTGGGCACTGTTCTGCTTCTGATGGTGGCATCCTGCTGGGGCCTAAAAGGGGAACCGCCCTGGTGACTCATCCCGTTATGATGCTGGACTGGGCCCTCCAGGTGACGGAGTGACCCACTTTCTATGTGTCAGCTCAGATGTCAGTTTCTGTACAAAGCCACACTCAGGCCATAGTACTACTGATTTAAAAAAAAAGTCTGGAAAGCACTTTAGAGTTCTATCCAAGTAATAAAGTTATTGTGATATTTAAATAATAGGTCAAAACCACTTGTACAATGTGACATCCTGTATGGAAATAAACAGCAGTGGGATTACAGCTCTTCATTAGGATTCCTGTTGAGTCGTCACTCAGAATCTTGTGGTTTCTGAAGAGAATACTGTTTTTAACATACAATCAATTTCCTTGTGTTTTGACAGACAGAATCAATACCTACCAACTGTTTTTCAGAGCAAAAACTGACAAGCCACTGACTCTCTGTATAGACCCTCTTGGTTCAAAATATTATTTTTAATCCCATGTTTTATAAATTCCCACTTGATATATTTTCCCCCTGGTAACCAATATGAATTACAGAGAACAAAATCTAACTCTGCATTTGTCAGACGCACACACAAAAGAAAGCCCCATGCTGTCTAGCCAGCCAAGAACACTGGGGTGGGTAGCCGTTTCCCCTTCCAGAGGATCTTCCCTACCCAGGGTCGGAACCTGTATCTCCTGCATTGCTGGCAGATGCTTTATGATCTGAGCCAGCAGGGAAGCCCTAGCTGCTGGCCTATGGTACATCCACAATTCCACAGCATGGTTTGGGCCCTTACAAACTTGATTACATTTTCGTATTTTAAGAATTCAGCCTAAGATTTTTATCTTGTTTGTATGGCTGAAAAATTACATTTGTAAGTAATTAAAATACTTCATTTTCTTAGTGCACCTAAAAGTCATCTAAGATTATTTAGGAAAATAGTCATATATATAATGAATCCGAAGTTATCAATAGTCACAGCTATGAGTGGTGTGTAGACTTATACCCTGTGATTCGAACAGAATGAGAATTCTAGGCCCACACTAGGCCCCTAGCTGACTAGGCCACCCTAGTCTACTTTCTAGTTTTTCAGATGGTTAAAAGATTTTGTCTAAAACTACAAGATTACCTTGCTAAGTTTTTCTGCTTTATTTCTGGATGGTTATGGTTATCAAAGATAAACTAGCTAAAAACATTTATTTCTAAGAAAATTTTGAAAACCTTTAAAAATGAAATAGCATTTATTACAAATTGTACTAGCAAAAATGACCATTATTAAAAATTAATGATATACAAAGACCATTTCCGTTTTTTACCATCATAAATTTAGCTGCTTTTCAAAGTACCTAAATGTTAAACATGCCTGAGAGGACAAGTTGATTTTGGTTCAGTATTAGAATTCATTCATTCTGCTTTGTGTTGACATTTTAAATACACATCCTCGGTGTATAACGACATGGTTCCATAAATACTATCATTCATTATAACAGCAGACTTACTTAATTTTCTGTTTCCTCACATATGTCAATAGTTAGTGTTTGACAAAATTAGCCTTAGCAAACATCACAAAGTCTTGATTCAGTTCTGGAATTTCTGTGTGAAACAACAAAGCCCTCAGTATGTTGCCAAGGTCATTAGTGGCATGATGAGCTTAAAACTGTACCAGAATAGAGCATTAGAGCTAAACCAGCTCATTCCCTGAAACCAATCAATTCATTCCCATCTCCCAGTGATTTGTATCCTGTCAGGAAGGTGGTTCAGTATGTATTCTACAGTGTTTGGAGTCACACTGTGTATGCCTGAGTCTGACACTGGTCCTGATCCAGGTGAACAGTTAACTCTGCTAGTGATGACCAGCTCTGTATCCAAGACCACATTTGTATTCTTCATATGATCTTAAAGCAGAAAGAAGGCTTTTCTGAGAATTCTTCCTTGCAAGAGAAACATTAAAAAAAATTTTTTTTCTGTTAATATTTTACTCTGGATTTTATCCATATGACTTTATAAAACATAATGTATAATAAACCATATGAATACATTCAAATTATCAAGACTGCATATATCAAATTTAAATTTGAAATACCCTATACGAAATAAACTATTATAGTATTTATTACTTACAGTAAATACTCTTTTAAAAGTGCTTTGGGGCAAAATCAACCTGTTGTTTTGACCATCTTTAATAAAACTAAAAATGTACTAAATGTATGAAATGAGCCTACAAAATTTTCATTATTTCCAGGTGGTCCATTATGAAATGGCGTTTTTTTCCTGAATAATAAAGACCTTTTGAGGAAGAAAAAAAGATAAATTCCTGCATCCACAGTATAATTGTATTGTTCATTGAAAATGCTTTTCCGACAAATTGTGGTTATGTAATATAAACACATAACTAACACTTTACTCTGAATAACTTTCTAATCATCGAGAACCACATGACACAGGCATTTTCCTTCTCTATGAAACTTCAATAAAATGGTGCTTTCAGTCTAAGATTTCAAATTTACAATTCCAAATGAAGAATAATGGCGTCTTTAAAAATGTTATTTTTATTTTTCCATGTAATTTCTACCCAAACTTTGTACCTGCACTGTTCACAATACAAAGCTTATGTTTTAAGTTACATGATGGAGGATAATCTGTAAATTAAAAAAAGATACTAGTATTAATAGCACAAAAGCATGTCTGTGTTCTCAGATGAGTTTTTAAAATTTTATCCATCCTTAATTAATACTATACAACAGTAAAAATCTGTTAGAAATACGATTGAATAAATGCTTTGTCTATTCAAAGCATCAACCTTAAAATGGTTTTCCTTATAAAGGTTCAGGATTTTGACCCAGCTTCTGTGTCTCCCTTGTGTCATTTCTCCAGAATTCTTCAGGCCATGCCTACAAGTAGAAAGTAGACTTTAGGAAGACCTTAGAAGTCCCAGGGCTTTATGAAGTGATACTGATAATCATGTCACTAAGAGAGACAGGAAGTAAAACAGCTGCCACAGGCTGGTTTCTCAGCTCCCCAAGATCAGGAAGTCTGCATACTTGTATCTTTGTTTTCTTTTCTTTTTCCTTTTGCTTTTATTATGCGTCAGCCTATCCCTAAGGGCTGAAACATCAGGTTTCTAAGAGTGTTTCCATGGACTCTTTCTCAAATGAGAACTGAGCGTGGACTTCTCTGCTGGCAAGCATTAGAACAGTTCTTTACTAGAAGCCATTCTTTCTTCATCTCTAAGATGCAGATCACTCTGCCAGCCTATTAGTAATTATAGCAACAGCCAGACTAACATTGTAAAGTCAGTCCCCTCACATTTAGAGTCTGGAACTCCCCAGGCAACCCCGTGGGAGCTGCATGAACAATTCTGCATAACCAGGAGACCTGTTCTGTAGGAAATGGCCCAGAACAGGCATCTCCTCTGCTCTTAAAGGGAAAAGGTGGCTGTTCTCGTCACCTTCTGGGAGTTTCCGCAAAGATTGGATGGGAAGGACCCTTGGTGACCTCTGCAGGAGGAAGACTGAAGATTTCCAGGTTTACAACCCAAATTGTCATCCCTTCTGAACACCTGGAATGCATGCCCCGTCCCTGTGGAGATCTCTGGGTTTTTTTAGTCTTGCTCAGAGTTATATCAGGGGTCCACCCTGGATGTAGCTGTGGGGGGGTCTTAAGGAAATAAGTGTTGTGTCATGTTGGGTAGAAACAAGCAGCAATGGCTCTGTTGTTACAGAAGTAGATGGCTGCAGAGTGGATCCTTGTGGTGTGTGAAGCATGTCCCTGGAGGTACTGAATTTAGACTCTCCCTGTCTCTGCAGCATGAAGCCCTCCACTGCTTAGGAGACTGAGACTCTGTAGGAAGCCTGAGAAATCCAGAGGAGATCCCCCAACAGATCCTTGAATCATTATCATCTTCATCAACCGTCGTGATGACTATCATACACATAATCATTATCCTCCTCATCCTCCAGCCCTGGGATCCCTGCAGCAATAATGACCAACTTCGCTCCCATAACTCTTCAACTTTCCTTTCCCTTCTTCTTCCCTTGGAATAATTTCCATTTGCCCTGCCCCAGCCTTTGCTGTTGTTCAGTCACTCAGTCATGCCATACTCTTTGTGAGTCTGACCCATGAACTGCAGCACTCCAGGCTTCCCTGTCCTTCACTATCTTCTGGACTTTGCAAAGACTCATGTCCATTGAGTCAGTGATGCCATCCAACCATCTCATCCTCCACTGCCCCCTTCTCCTCCTCTCCTCTATCTTTCCCAGCATCAGGGTCTGTTTTCCATTGAGTTTTGCATCAAATGTCCAAAGTATTGGAGCTTCAGCTTCAGCATCAGTCCTTCTGATGAATATTCGGGGTTGATTTCCTTTAGGACTGACTGATTTGATCTTTTTGCAGTCCAGGGGACTCTCAAGTGTTTTCTCCACCACCAGAGTGCAAAAGCATCAATTCTTTGGCGCTCAGCCTTCTTTATGGTCCAGCTCTCACATAACTACTGGAAAACCCATAGTTTTGACTAGATGGACCTTTGTAGGCAAAGTGATATCTCTGCTTTTGAATATGCTGTCTAGGTTTATCATAGCTTTTCTTTCAAGGAGCCAAGCGTCTTTGAATTTCTTGACTGTGTCACTGTCTGCAGTGATTTTGGAGCCCAGGAAAATAAAGTCTCTCACTGTTTCCACTGTTTCCCCTTCTGTTTCCCATGAAGTGATGAGACCAGATGCCATGATCTTGTTTTTTGAATGTTGAGTTTTAAGCCAGCTTTTTTCATTCTCCCCCGTCACCCTCTTAGTTACTCTTCACTTCCTGCCATTAGAGTGGTGTTGTGTAAATTTCTGAGTCCACAGCATCCTGTTTTCTGCGGTTCCTGCCCCTTCCTTACCAAATCCTGTTTTTGTTTGTGTTTGTTTATTATCTGCTTGGATGATCTTCGGATCACAATTTGCTGATCTATAGTTCTGATGAGCAGAACTATAGATATCATTCAGTCTTCATTATAGAGACCAAATTGGAGACACAAAGTCATGCAGTTAGTTGGTAATAGTCTCATATTTGGTTTCATGGTTTGGGCTTCTGAAAAAGTGCTTTGTTTTTCATTTTGAAAGAAGTCTTCCATTGCCAGAGCCTCAAAACTACTAACTATATTCATCTCATTGTATGAATAAAAGCATGAACCTGGGAGAGGCTGGCGTTTCCTCAGCATCACAAAGCCAGTGTGTGAGAGTCAGATGAGTCCCCAGATCTACTGACATGAAGCGCAGCCCACAGGGCAGGGCCCCTACCTGCATCTCAGGGAAACCCTCCCGGGGCCAAAGGAGTATGTATCATGGCTCTAAGAAGACAGCCCCATAGAGACTTCTCTAGCCCAGAGGAAAGGCATCATGAAAAAGAAACTAATGTTGGCCTTACCTAGACTGATCTGCACCAACACTGAACACAGTACCAAGTGGACAGCCTCGGGTTTCTGGGCCTTTACACATCTGGCACGTACTCACACACTTTTGAAAGAACCACAGAATGGTAGCCTCTCATGGGTAGTTAAACCTCCTCATGTTCACTTTGAAATTCCAGGAATTAGTTATGCCATCTTGGGCTTATTAATACTAGAATGTAGACTAACGTGACCAAATTGTAACATACAGCAAATAGTAAATATTAGCGCTATGATTTGTCCATTCAGTGTAATTACTGTCAGCATCTAGGTTTGGATAACTATTCAAATTAACAGAAACACTGAATTTTGTAGCTTTTGCTCAGAACTGGGAATGTTCTTTATGTTCATAGTTACTTTAGGGGATGAGTTTTATAGTTCATATGTGAAGACCCTCTAAGCAATTTGGCTAAAGTACTTTGACCCTGAATTTTCATTAGTCTATTAAAGTACCTTGAAATAGCTATTCCATTTTTATTTCTCCTGAAAGTATGGTAACTTTTACCCTGCTAATTATTAATTACAGTTTTGTGTAATGGATCTGTAATACATGCAGTGATATCATCTTTGCACGTGTGAACACAGTACGTGACTTACACTCTTCTCTTTACAGCGAGGGACGGCATTCCATTTTTGGAGTTACTCTTGATGGGAAGTGAAGGAGACTGCTGGGTCGTGTGAGTCAGGTGCACCGCTGCAGACCTGTCATCTCTGGTCTGGTGTCGCTCTCCTTTTACTTCCTCCACTGCTAGAGGCTGGATTCTGTGTGGTCTGCCAGAATTAGTCACCTTGTGGAATAGCACACAAGTGTATGTGCGTGTGGTTCAGACAGCAGGGACTCAGATGTGACCTGTGAGGGCCTATGTGCCTGGCCCTGCCAGCTGTCTGCCGGGGGAGGCAGGAGGCCCCCGGCCCTGGCCTTCTGACCAGGCTCCTCCCTCTGCACACAGGCGCCCGTGGCTCCCTCAGCTTTTTCTGGCCTCTGAGAGCCCAGGGACATCCAGGTGCATGTGCCAGTCCCTGTGTTGACCAGGTGACTTCCGCACTTCCTGTTTTCTGGGGCAGCAGTAGACTGAAAAGGAAGCAGCTCAATCTGAAGCCAGGCATTATTTCCATCAAATTTTGCACCCAGAGCAAACTTTGTGGCCTAATTGAGTTCAAGAGCCCTCAGCTTTAAGCTGACTCTTACAAAGTGGTCGACAATTAAGAATACTGCACAGTTTGTGTGATCCACACAGTCAAAGATAATTGTGAGAGGAATGTATAATGCTGGAAGGTTCTAGATCTTGATCTATGTGATGACTTCACAGGTAAACTCATCAAGCTGCACACCTAAAATAAGTGCATCTTTTCATGTTGCTGTGTATTGCTCCTCAGTTAAAACATTAAAAAGAACTAAGTCTCCTTCCTTTCATCTGGTGAGATTTTGAACGAGCTACTCTCTTAACCCAAATTCTTTTTTATTTGTTTTTAAATTTATTTATTTATTAATTGAAGGGTAATTGCTTTACAGAATTGTGTTGGTTTCTGCCAAACATCAACTTGAATCAGCCATGGGTATACATATGTCCCCTCTCTCTTGAGCTCCCTCCCTGTTCCCTCCCCGACCCCCCACCCCAGTTGTTACGCCCAGGTTTGAGTTCCCTGAGTGATACAGCAAACTCCCATTGGCTATCTATTTTACAAAATGTTAACCCAAATTCTTTTGTCTCTATATGATTGTCGGCTTTTTCTGTATTCCTCCAGTTACTTTTCCAATACCCGCATTAAAAACCTCCTTCCCTGAAAGTAAGGTTTTGACCTCTGAATAGCTCATAGTGGACATTTCCCAGTTGTGGCTAGAATATGTTTCTCTGTAGTTCTGATTACTTGTTTGCGTAGAAGCACAGCCTCCATCCTGGGCTCAAAGCTCTGTCCTTTGTGACTGTTGAGGCTGAGTGCCTCCTGAGTATGTTCATCTGCTAAGATCCTCCTCTGTGAGCCTGAATCCTGGGTTCCATTGCTGTCACCCACCCGGCTGTTTAGACATCTGGTTACTAAGTGCTTGAGCGTAAACACCCCAGGCATGGACTTCCCTGGCAGTCCACTGGTTGAGACTCTGAGCTGCTGCTGCAAGGAGGAGCTGATCAAGGAGCTGATCGCCCACATGCTGCACGGTGTGGCCAACCTTCCCCTCAAAAAAGCCCCCAGACAAGCAAAATCCACCCAAGTCACTTGGTGTTAGTAGCCAACTCCTATACATAGTTCTGCATCCTTCCGGTGTGTTTACTTAGAACATCTCCATTTATGGAGAATTCCTTAATGTTTAATTCCACGTTTCTGCAGACAGTTGTCATCTCTTGCAGAGCTGGCTGAAGCTCTGCGTCCTTATGTCAGGACACCATACATGCGTTTGTGTGGTGCCTTACAGGATCAAACAGGAGGTTTCAACAAGAAAACAAAACGTGGCTCCTGTTTGGGTGGTTTGACAGAGAATGGAGCAAATCACATTCCTCAAAAAAAAATGAAATATAGATAAAGCTTGTGTGAAATATTTAGCCCCTAAGTTATATGTTATTCTTTCCCTGACAATTATATCATAAAAAACTTTTATTAACAACTTTAATATAAAAAAATGTGCCATAAGATATTCAGGATCCCAAAATAATAGCTTGTGCCAAACCATTTTTCATCTTCAGATCACACAAACATTTTAGATTCCATTATTATTTACCTCATTTATTTTTATGAGGTGTTTGAGCTAGTCATATTAATGTTGAAATTTGACCTTTGAAATTTAGTGTGGTGCTCATAAACTTTACATGAATAAAATACAGTTTGTTACTTTTCAGCTTTGAAGTTGAGTGGGGAGGAAAGAAATACATGAAATGAGGCAGTATAAACTTGTTTTTGATGGATCCTGATTTCTGTGATGCATAATTTTTCAGAATTTTGAAATAAGCTTCAAGCCCTGTCAAATAAGAGAGCAGAACCTAATGAAAAGATGTGACATAGACACATAGAAGGGATGATTAGTAATGGCAAACATACTAACGGAGTGAATGGCACTGTGATTTGTTGCAGAAATAAGTGTGGCTGGTGATGTCAGAAAAGCCTTCAGAGAGGCAGTCGTCATGTCTGTGGTTTTAGGTAAAGCAGGAAACACGTCCAGGCGTGGAGAAGGTATCTCTGTGATCATCGATATGGCTATGGGAATAAGCAGGGGTTTTGTAAACAAGGAGCATGGTTTGTTAGGCAAGAGGAAATCAGTGCAGAAGGAGAAGAGACACATTTGAGAGCCAGGTTGAAACTGCTGCTGCTGCTGCTGCTGCTGCTAAGTCGCTTCAGTCGTGTCCGACTCTGTGCGACCCCATAGATGGCAGCCCACCAGGCTTCGCCGTCTCTTGGATTCTCCAGGCAAGAACACTGGAGTGGGTTGCCATT
Organism: Neotragus moschatus; assembly: GCA_006410615.1. Classification (NCBI taxonomy): domain Eukaryota; kingdom Metazoa; phylum Chordata; class Mammalia; order Artiodactyla; family Bovidae; genus Neotragus; species Neotragus moschatus. The sequence goes on from SJYA01004341.1 coordinate 32,413, forward strand.
TCCTTCTCCAATGCATGAAAGTGAAAAGTGAAAGTGAGGTTGAAACTAGATTGTGAAAACTGCTGGAAACAGAGAAAACGTTTCTCATGAAAAAGTGGGAAGTGGAACCTCATCACACTTATTTAGTGAGAGATCAACCTTGTGAAAATATTTTACCTTAGAGCAACTCTAGTTTTCACTTTTGGATAAATACGCATCCAAGAGAGATTATAATGGAAAGGCAGCATCAGTAAACTGCCTTCCCACCGTTGAGTGGCTTTTAAAGTAATCTGCTCACAAAGCAGTGAGTGTCTGGACCAAGATGGTGACTGACAGCAGAATTAAGAATGGGCTGTATTTCAGAGATACTTAGAAAGGAAGTGTGTTCGATTTTGAAGCTCTCTGCGTAAGATGTGGGTGGAGGGGAAGAACATGTTTGAGTGACAGCTCAGGAGGAGGTGCTTGCGTCCAGAGGGGGTGCTTTCATCCCCCCATGGCTGACGGAGGTGGCCTGGGTCAGGGACGAGCAGACTGGGGGATGGTGCCCAGTGTCCAGCTCAAGCACAGCACCAGCAGGAACCTTGGTCCAGAGCTCTGGACACTGAACGTTATTGCCCAGTGATGGACTTGATGAGTGGACCCTGCTGGGAACTCTGAGCTAACCCCTGCCTCCTTCCACTCACTGTAGGACACTCATTGATGCAAAACTGAGCTCAGAGTGCCTGGATGGGTAATGATTCATAAAGGAATAAATAAATGAGCCTTGCCTGCGTATCTTGTCCTCATTCTCAGGTTGACTTGTATGCTTCATCAGTATTACTTTCTGCTCACCATTAGCCATATTAAAATGATCATAACACGTAATTTCGCAATTTCTCTTGATGCCTGTGACCTGATTCCTCTTGAGATGTACTTACCTAATTGTATTTTACTTTAAGCTGAGTGGGAAATGTTTCTAGAACTCTTTTGGTATAGTACATGGAACAGCTTTAATTGCAAAATCATACAGTTTCATCTTGTGGCTCAGATGATAAAGAATCTGCCTGCAGTTCAGGAGATCTGGATTCAGTCCTGGGTCGGGAAGATCCCCTGGAGCAGGAAATGGTGACATACCCCATTATTCTTGCCTAGAGAATTCCATGGACAGAGAAGCCTGGTGGGCTATAGTCCATGGGGGTCGCAGAGTTGGACTTGACTGAACGACTAACAACCCATCTATCGATACAAAGTTTGAGAGACCTATGTCTGTATTTCAGGGACCATGTAGATACATTTTTTTCTGTACATAAACCTTTAAGAAAATTAGTTTTTCTAAGATTTATTACATGTCAAATGTCAATGTAAGGGAGATTTTGTATACATTTGTTTACAATGTTTTGCCAAAAGAAAAAAATCTATTAGTTTTTGGAGCCACAGGGCAGTAAGAAACCACAGGCAAATACTGCAGGGTACTCATCTTAGTTTGACGGGGATACTGAGACTGTTCCATTTCTTTGCAGAAGTGAAAAAAATCTACCTAGTTATGCTTGAGGAAACCTGCCAGAGGGAATTCCTACTACTGTGTGCATTTCTCATACAAGTCAGCAGGGAGTGAGTGGTTGAAAGCTGGTCTTCAGCACCAACCATTAATTTTGAGAAACACCAGCTGACAAACCCCTTTTGCTTTTGGTTATTTTTAGAGCATGTCTAAAACTTTCTCTAAATTTCTTGAGTACAAAAAATACAAGCAGCCATCCCTAAATGAAGTAAGTTGGAACCGGGGAATATCAGCTTAGACATATACCAATTTCATGTGGTAAAGGATAATTTTTTTCCCAATCAACCGAGGTGTTAATAAACTGCTTGCTTATCATTTTGCTCAGTGAGGACATTATACCAGGGTCTTCACTCCAAAACCACCACATGAGAGAGAAGAGTCTATCTGATATTGATGTGAATTTTTATTTTTAAGCAATATTTTCCTGTGAGTAGCCACTTACAACTCCCTCTATACTGAAATATGTCCTGGATTCGTCTGTGGTCATTGTGTTCTGGATGTTCTGGGGAATGCTGTCTGTCATAACGTCATGTCAGCACAGTGTTAATTTTGCTCCCCAGGGAACAAAATTGGAGAGACCTTTCTTGGAGAGACAGTGCTACCCTGGAATGTTGCAATGGCTCCCTTGGTTGTTCCCACTGCATGTTCAGTTCAGTTCAGTCGCTCAGTCGTGTCCGACTCTTTGCGACCCCATGAATCGCAGCACGCCAGGCCTCCCTGTCCATCACCAACTCCCAGAGTTCACTCAGACTCG
>SJYA01004342.1:0-35342 GCA_006410615.1 Neotragus moschatus
TAAGTTGGGAAAGGAGTATAAGAAGGCTGTAAATTGTTACCCTGTTATTTAACTTCTATGTAGAGTACATCACGGGAAATGCTGGGCTGGAAGACTCACAAGCTGGAATCAAGATTTCCAGGAGAAATATCAGCAACCTCAGATAAGTGGATGCTACCGCTCTAACAGCAGAAAGTGAAGAGGAACTAAAGGGTCTCTTGATGAAGGTGAAAGAGGAGAGTGGAAAAGCTGGCTTAAAACTCAGCATTCAAAAAACTGAAATCATGGCATCTGGTCCCATCCCTTCATGGCAAAGAAAAGGGGAAAAAAGTGGAAACAGTGACAAATTTTATTTTCTTAGGTTCCAAAATTACAGCAGACAGTGGCTGCAGCCATGAAATTAAAAGACTCCTTGGAAGGAAAGCTATGGCAAGCAATGTACTGAAAGCTACGAAAAAGTGTATTGAAAGCTATAGCAAACAAAGACATCACTTTGCTGACAAAGGTTTATATAGTCAAAGCTATGGGGTTTTTTTTTTTCCAGTAGTTTTATACAGATGTGAGAACTGGACCATAAAAAAGGCTGAGCGCTGAAAAATTGATGCTTTTGCTGGTGGAGAAGACTCTTGAAAGTCCCTTGGACAGCAAGGAGAGCAAACCAGTTAATCCTAAAGAAAATCAACCCTGAATATTCATTGGAAGGACTGATACTGAAGCTGAAACTCCAATAGTTTGGCCACCTGATGCAAAGAGCTGACTCATTGGAAAAGACCTTAATGCTGGGAGAGATTGAGGGTAGGAGGAGAAGAAGAGGCAGAGGATGAGATGGCTAGATAACACCACTGATTCAATAGACATGACTTTGAGCAAACTCCAGGAGATAGTGAAGGACAGGGAAGCCTGGCATGCTACAGCCCATGGGGTCAAAAAGAGTTGGACACCTCTTAGCAACTGAACAACTACAACAACTCTAGAATCTGGCTGGAGCCAGGAAATAATTGCAACAACTTATCACCTTTTTTTACTTTGCCTCTTCACTTCACCCCTCTTTGTTTTGTCAAAGAAAGGTCCTAGCATCCAGGCCTGGGTAAGATGGCTCTTTAGGATGCTAGTCCACTGTCTTCTCATCTGCTGCCTTTCTGAATAAAATCACTATTCCTTGACCCAACAGCTGTCTCTCGATTTATTGGCCTGCTATGTGGCGAGCAGTACAAGGTTGGACTCAGTAACAAAAGGAAGCAGGAAGGGAGATTCTTTGCAAGTCTGTACAGAAATCCATGTAGAGTCTAGATTCCCACCTGGAGCCCCACCCACCACCCCTCACCAGCACCCCAGCGCTGAGAGCACAGTGGGGTGTTTTACGTCTAGGCAGATGGAAGGCTCCTTTCTAAAGAAACTCAATTAAACATCTGGGGACACTTAAAGCTTTGGTGTGCACGTCAGGCCTGAGATCCTGCAGACACGAAGGCCCTGAGGTGAATTCCCTTAAGATGCCCCTATTACAGGTGGGGACACTGAGGACACAGTGCCCACTGAGTCACTCAGCCAGGATCATGCGGTCAGTCGGGAACAGAGCCAGGAGGTGAAGACCAGCAGGGAAGACAGCTGCTGCTCACTTGGGGGTATGGGAGACCGTGAACAAGTGCAGGAGGCGCGGGCTCCGGGCTGGGGACCACCCCCTGCGAGGAGTCAGGAGGGGCTCGTGGGCTCTATTTTTTCCTCGTCAACCGTCCCTTTCCCTCCCGGAGTGCTCTGCCCCTCCGCTCTGACAGATCCACTCAGCTGTAACCAAAGGTCCTGCAAGGTCCAGGGAAGTTCTTCACCCTTAATGTGTCTCACTCTGGGACGCAAGTTTTATCTCCCTGGTTATTACTTCAAGGCGGGCGGGGGAGTGTCTCAAAGAGTCAGATATGACGAGCGACTAACACACACACTCTCCCTGTTAAACTGCCATCTTTTTCACTTGCTTCCAGTTGCTTTATGTCTATTTATTCAACTTATCCCTATGAAATTAGTAATGCCTGATGATACCTCTTTGCATGATGTGTTAGCTGCTAATTGTCAGGAGGAAGTGACTCCAAGGCATGTTCCTGTCGGCCAGAGGAGGGGAAATGTATGCACACAATACCCACAAGTTGGCAGCAGAGGTGGGCAGTGTGGGGGAGGGACAGGGAATGGGGGAGAGTGGGGGCTAGCTATTGCATCCTTAGAACGTGAGTTTCCTTTCCCTTCAATGGTTCAACCATGTTTTTTTTCCTTCCCCTAAACTAATCCTGTGCATTGTTAAGAGGTTTTGATTAAAGGTTTGTAGATTGAGTTGCTTGTGGTCAGTTCAGCAGATTTTATGGCAAAGGTAATTCATTTTCTTTCTCTCTTGCTAATTAGGAAATAACGCATGGACTAAAAGATACACAGTTAAACAGACTCTTTGAAAGAACTGTTCGACATACAATGGCACTTCACATGCAATGCAAATGAATAATCAAATTTTTCTAAGAGCAGTTCCTACTGTTAAAATACATGAGACTCAGAAAAGTCAGAGACGTTGGTAATATCCTTTGAAGAAAAACCAACTGCCTACGCTGAAAAAAACTATGCTTGCAAAGAAACTTATAGGAGGCAAACAAGTAAAAATCACAAGTATCCCTTACTTAAATGCCCTGATTTTAAATTCAGAAGCAAGTAAAGAGTCATAAAAAATACATGTTGTAAAAGCACCTCCAGCATAAACATTTCAGCATAAGGAATCTCATTTCCCCACCAAGTCTTTCTCTTCCTCACTGCTTTGCAGAGAGAGAAGGCTGCGTTCTGCAGGGGAGACAGGCGTGGCTTGGATTGTGGGACCTGCAAGCTCCCTTCCAAGGTTTGTCACATGTGTTCCGGAAAGCAGCGAGTTAAGAGTTAGGGAGACATGGGTTCTAGTTGTCTGTCAGTCAGTGACTCTGAGCAACTTCAGTGGTTTAGCACCTCGGGCCTCAGTCTCTTCATCTGTTAAAGTGGAGTGAGAGTCGCTCAGTCATGTCCGACTCTTTGCCACCCCATGGACTGTCCATGGACTTCTCCAGGCCAGAATCCTGGAGTGGGTAGCCTTTCCCTTCTCCAGGCAATCTTCCCGACCCAGCAATTGTACCAGGGTCTCCTGCATTGCAGGTGGATTCTTTACCAACTGAGCTATCAGGGAACCCCACTCATCTGTTAAAGGAGACCACTTATGTTTTAATTTTAGTTTTATTGAATAATAGTTGATTTACAATGTCAGTTTCAGGTGTACAGCAAAGTGGTTCTATGTATATTCTTTAGATTCTTTTCCCTTATAGGTTATTACAAAATACTGAGTATAGTTCCATGTGCTATACAGTAGGTCCTTAATGTTTATCTATATTACATATAATAGTTTGTGTACTTTAGCCCAAACTCCTGATTTATTCCTCCTCCCATTTCCCGTTTGGTAACCTTAAGTTTGTTTTCTTACAAAAACCGTAAGTTTGTTTTCTATGTATGTGGGTGTATTTCTGTTTTGTAGATAACTTCATTTGTATCTTTTTACTTTTAGGTGATCTGTGAGGCCCTACGGGAGAAGGCAATGGCAACCCTCTCCAGTACTCTTGCCTGGAAAATCCCATGGACAGAGGAGCCTGGTAGGCTGCAGTCCGTGGGGTCGCTAGGAATCAGACACGACTGAGCAACTTCACTTTCACTTTTCACTTTCATGCATTGGAGAAGGAAATGGCAACCCACTCCAGTGTTCTTGCCTGGAGAATCCCAGGGATTGGGGAGCCTGGTGGGCTGCTGTCTATAGGGTCCCACAGAGTCGGACACAACTGAAGCAACTTAGCAGCAGCAGCAGCATGAGGCCCTGTAAATCACCCCATTTGACCTAATAATGGTCTTAGAGGCCCTGTCTGCAAATCAAGCCACACTGTGAGGTTAGGGCTTCAATTTATGAACGAGGGGAGGGGGTGGAGAGGGAGAAGGGGGAGACACATTAAATCCGTAACAGATAGATGGGTGGTCAGTAAATAGAGGAGAGGTAGATCCATCCTCCTCTCTCCCTTCCCACATCGTGGTGGTGGTTTGGTCACTAAGTTGTGTCCAACTCTTACAACCCCGTGGAGCCTGACACCCTCCTCTGTCAGTGGGATTTCCCAGGCAAGAATACTGGAGTGGATTATCATTTCCTTCTCCAGGGGATCTTCCCAACCAAGGGATCAAACTTATGTCTCCTGCATTGCAGGTGGATTCTTTACCCCTGAGCCACCAGGGAAGCCACCTGGCCAACCCCTAGTCTGTCCCCGTCTCAGCATAGCCTTTACTCACTCGTGAGACCTCCTTGACAGCCATCTCCTCCAGGTTCCCTCCACCCCACTGTACCCACATGGATTACCCACACTGGATTGTGTGTGATATGTCAGTGGTTGGGTCTGTGTGCCCTACCAGTCAGGGGGCTCTTGGAGGGAAGAAATGCTGACCTGTCATTCAGGCTACTCTCAGGCCCAGGCTAAGCACTCACTGAACTTCTGCGAGCAAATGAATGAAAAGATATGGGTCTTAGAATTAGACTGACCTGTGTGTCATCCCTTTGCCACTATTTCTTAGCTGGGTGACCTTGAGCTAATTTTGGTTTTTGGATAATCTGATTGTCAGATCAGCGTCTACAAAGTGAAGATGATGCTGCGTAATTTTCAGGGTTCCTGAGAGGGTTGAGAAAAGCATACATAAAAGTGGCCAGCACTGGGCCTGGTGCATTTCCCTTCTCCCATATATCTGAGATTGAATTAATCAGAAAACAGGTATTGAATACCAAAAACAAAAAAGTACAGAGATTCATTCTTATTCAGGTTTATAAAAAATAAACAGGGTGTATTCTCACCAGCTGGGGCTAATCTGGAGACACAATTTCACATATTATACGTTTAAGAACTCAGTTTTTTTTTGTTGTTTTTTTTTTTTGTTTTTTTGCCTGAAGAAACAACTGCTTTACAGGCAGCAAGGATAAGCTTTCTGGTAGTTAAAAGCACGCTAAAGAATCACTGTATGTTGCCACCAGTTAACCCAGCCAACTGAGGCACAGCCCAAAGGAACCTTTTAAAGGAGTGACTCCAAAGTCCCAAGCAGCACTTTTAAATGCTTGTAAAAATGAACATCCCACAGGGATGGATTTTTAAACACTTAAAGGTGTATGAATCCTCAAGAGCGCAAAGGAAGTAGGGATTTGGCAACCTTCCTACACAGTCAGCTGTTCCGCTGCAGAGGCAACCCAGGACCCAGGAGAAGTAGATCTTTCTGATGGCCCTGGGGCTTTACCACTGACCCCACCGCTTGGGAAGAATCCACAGGAGCTCAGAGAACCAGGAGCAAGCAAGGAACTAAGTAGGGAGAGGTGTAGCCCGGACCCCAGCCCCACAGCTCCCTGACAGCCACCCTGACTCCGCTCATGGACCCCCCAGGCTCCAGGCTCTGCCTCAACCCCTTTCTCCGCTTCTCAGGACTCTCCCTCAGGAATCATCCGTGCTCTTACAAAGCAACTGGTGAGTCTTTTCAGCAAAATCTACTTGCTGCCAGGCGTGCTGGCTCCCACAGGTACGGAGAAGGGCCCACATCTCCCATCTATTTCAGGAATCCTTCAGAATGTAAAAAGGCAATGGCAAACCATTCTTGCCTGGAAAATCCCATGGATGGAGGAGCCTGGTAGGCTGCAGTCCAAAGGGCATTTGGCTGGCAACTGTCCTTTGCAGGATCTATTGGCTCTACCTGTTTTACGGTGAAGGAGTTTCCAGGAGGCCACGGTAAGTGGTGGGGGGACTTCTTATGTCTCCACTGCACACTTGTCACGGTGCTCACTGACCATTCAAGTCTGATTTTCTTAATTGATCAAATTTATCACTTTCCTGCCTCACTGTCTTCATTGTTCTATAAGGATATTACCTGGCATTTGTAATTGTTCCAGTTCCTCCCCACTTAACTGCTTTTCTCTTCCCTTTTAAAATCATTTCCAGATATGTCAAAATCTGAGAGTCCACATCTTCCTCTTCATCCAAGAATTAAGCCCAGGGGTGATACCCCCAAGCTGTCACTAAACCAAACTTGAGTCAATAAACATGGTAAAGTCAACCCACCGACCCCGGGTTGCGGTGAAGGAAAGCACAGTGTTCATTACAGGGACCAAGCAAGGAGTCCAGGGAAGCTAGTGCTCAAAACCCCAAACTCCCAGTGGGTTTCTGGGAAGCATTTTTAAAGGCCAGGTGGATGAGTGTGATTGCAAAGTGTGTGATCAGCTAGTGCACAGCTCTCTGGCTGGTTGATGGTGAGGTAAGAAGATGCTGTCACAGGGGTTAACTTCATCATCCTCAGGCTCCAGTAGGTCTGGGGACTACGTTCTCATGGTCATGAAGTAGTTAACATCTTCCATTTGGTGAGAGTTTCAGCATCTGTGAAACAACTCAGGGTGGCATGCATCAGATACTTTTATCCGGGTATTTCAGTGGGGAGCTAGTGCACGGAGTACAGGGGAGTGGTGTGGCTGGGAGGGCCCCAAAGGGTCCTGCTCTGTTACGAAGGTGCAGGAAAATGCACGGCTGAGGGTCAGCCTGCCTCACTCAGAAGTGACTGTGCTTTGTGTCAGAATGGTTAATTAAGGAGCTAAGTGAAGCCAAGCATCTCACCCTCTCAAAGATCGTTTAAATGGATGACTGTATGTGTGACTCTACTCGCAGAAATCCAGGATCAGTTATGGAAGTTAGTCAGTCCTGAAATTTATTTGCTATCCAACACAGCTGTTTACTTTCACCTTCAGATTTCATAGTCAACTGGAAAATGCATGTAACTCCCTCCCCAGATCACCATCTCCAGGTGTAATCTTTCTGGCCAAGAGCCTGCAAGAGTTTGGTCTCTGCTGTAGATCTTGGCACTGGAGGGATAACTAAAGTTCTGCAAAAACCCTGCTGTGAAAAGTAACATAGGCTGGCTCACTCAAACTCATTTCAACCTTAGCTCCTTTTCTTCCTTGAGTATTGGTGCTGCACAGTTCAAATTCACCTTTTCTGACTACCACGCCACTAAAAATCTCACCCTGGGCACAGTTCAAGTCAAAGTGATAAAAGCAGATTTCCAGGAGTGTCTGAGCAATTCTGTGATTCCCTGATGCAGGCACCACCCCGGCCTCCTTCCCCTGTTTCTTCTTACCTGGGTTAGGGATGTGTTGACAGGAGCTGCAGCAACCACTGAGGGACCACAAAGTAGGAGATGAAGAGAACTTCAAAGTGGACTCAGATATAACTTGTCTCAGAACCACCACCTGCTCTGGACTTGCTGCATGAAGCAAAAAATGATAATAATCATAAATAAATAATAATTAAGTAAACCCATATGTGTTTAAGGCTCTATTAGTCTGGCTATATGTTATGAACCCCACCCTTTACAGTTTGATAAATGAGAAGTTGTTAACCTCCTCTGGAGGGCACACAATCTCCTTGAGGGGCTGAGGCTGAGTGCTGTCTGATGGTGGCCAGGTGGCTTGGTAGTAAAGAGTCCACCTGCCAAGCAGGAGACACGGGTTCAGTCCCTGGAGCAGGAAACGGCAACCCACTCCAGTACTCTTGCCTGGGACAGAGGAGCCTGGCAGCCTACAGTCCATGGGGGCGCAAAGAGTCAGAATGGGTGACTAAACAACAAGAACAAAATGGTATAACAGCATGCTGGTTTCTGCCTAAAATAATAGTATGAATTTAGAGGGTATTTATCCTCAAAAGCGAAACGTCACTAAACCTAGCATACTAAGGAATCTTTTAGATGCAATATTGTCACCAATGCTTATATGGTGATATCACCCCGGATATAGTCATTTTCATAATGAACATGAAAGAAGCTGGAAACTGTAAGACATTTTACAATCATGAGTACATTGGAAGCTACTGATTTTGCAACAGTCATTATTCTGAGGAGTAACTGTCCTCATCCCCATTTACAAGTTCTTTAGGAGCAAGAATTGGGTATAATACTTGCTTTTGCTGAGAGATCAAGACATGTTCATTGGTGCCTTTTGGAAGGCAGAGGAGGTGATTTCTGCTTGACTAAATTTGTTCCTCTTTTATGAATCAGAATCAACAGTCCTAAAGGTTTTGATTTCTCGTACAGTATTAACCGTGTCCAACAACAAACAGTTTCCAGGTGCCACTGCACTCCAGGCCTGTGCTCAGCACCATGGAGCACAAAGCAGTGAGCACCGGGTTTCACCCAGGAAGCTCACTTTCGAGTTGTGGAGACAAAGTTAGTGCACCTGAAACAATCAGAAAGCAAAATTGGACAGCATAGGATTTATGCTGAACACTGTGCTACAGACAATGTAAGAACGCAGAGAAGGAGAAATAGAGGAACACGTAACGCACAGGCTACTTTCTGCACGTGGACCTACAAGACATGTATAAATGGGTGCTTTCATGCTTTAAATATACGTAGCATTGCATCAATGGCACCCCACTCCAGTACTCTTGCCTGGAAAATCCCATGGATGGAGCCTGGTGGGCTGCAGTCCATGGGATCACTAAGAGTCGGACACAACTGAGTGACTTCACTTTGACTTTTCACTTTCATGCACTGGAGAAGGAAATGGCAACCCATTCCAGTGTTCTTGCCTGGAAAATCCTAGGGACGGGGCAGCCTGGTGGGCTGCTGGTCTATGAGGTTGCACAGATTTGGACATGATTGAAGCGACTTAGCAGCAACAGCAGCAGCATTGAGTCAGCGACTCAAACAGGGTGCACAGTAAGAATAACATATTCCTAAGAGATGATATGGATATGAATACAGCGTGTGGGCAGGAGGGTAAGGGAAGTGTCTGAGCCTTTGACTAGAGACTAGAGAGCGCCACGCTGAGGGGTTTAGTATAGTGTGAGTAATCCCCTGTGTACAAAGCTCTCACGAAGCCCCATTGCCAAAGTCTGAATACCTCCCAAGGGTCTTCTCATTTGTTTTACTGTGTTATGACTTTCATAGTTAAACACATATTTGAGCTCAACTATTTTTAAAATACCAAGTTGCTTGTGTATCTAAAACTAGAAGCTCTTAAAATTGTTCTAGGCAGAAGCAAATCTAAATTTTCTCTAGGAAAAGTTAACATCATCCTAAGTGTCAAATTCTTCTGCAATTTTGCTAATACAATGCCTAGCACTCCATCAAAAATAACTAGGCAGTACATATGTTCACCAAGGATATTCTTAGCCACACTGCTGGTTAAAACCTCAAAGTGAAATCTGTAAATAGTAGAACGCTTAAATTAACTATGATATAAACACAATATAATACTAAGTAACAGTGGGAATAAAAAAGCCACAACTACTACATGAAAGAGTATGGATGAAGCTCACAAACATAATGTTAAATAAAAAATCGAAATATAGAAAAACTTGTATACACTTGATATGAAGTCCAAAAATCAGGCAAAAACTCACACATTCCATGACATGACAGGGTAATGCCTCTGCTTGGGTGGGTGAAGTAGAAGAGAAGGAATAGATAGTTTTTAGAAAGTTTCAGACAGAGCTTCTGAAGTGTTGGTAATGATTTTTCTTTTTAATTTAGGTGAAAGTTACATAAGTGTGCTTGGTTTGTAGAAATTTATCATGCTATATGGTTTTACATGGACTTTTCTGTTTGAATAGTATGTGTAAATATTTTTTTAAATAACAAGGTAACAAGGGTATAAGTAATTTGCATCCTACCCGCCCCCCACCCACCCCTGCAAAAGAACAATATTCCACCCATGATGTTCCAGCCAAATATTTTTATTATCAGACATAGACTTTAAAATAACAAGAGTTTTACATTAAGGGAGAGATAAAAGACCATTTTTTGGAGTTCTGAAAACTATACAAAAAAGAACAAATTGAGAATTCTAGCCTGAAAAATATAAAAACCAAAACAAAGCATTCAATTACTGTATTTAGCAGACGATCAGACACAGATGCAGGAGGAATTAGTATTCTTCCTACATCTGTGTAACTGGTAAATAAGTAAGAAGAAATCGTTCAGCATCAACTATGGAAACTCAAAAAAGATGAAAAATACAGAAGAGAGGGAAGAGACATAAGAGGTCCAGTGAGACGTCCTAACATAGGTATAAACCAAATCCCATTGCTAGAGAAGAGAGAGAGTACATTAAAAACAGCATTTGAGGAGATGATGGCTAAGAGATTGTTCTAAGACATTTTAAAAACATCAAGCCACGGGGATGATCCAGAGAGTTGATGTGGGGTGGGAGGTGGGGGGGGGGGTGTTCAAGATTGGGAACTCATGTACACCTGAGAAGGAAAAAAAAAAAANTCAGGATACAGGATGCTTGGGACTGGTGCAAGGGGATGATCCAGAGAGTTGATGTGGAGGGGGAGGTGGGGGGGGTGTTCAAGATTGGGAACTCATGTACACCTGAGAGGAAAAAAAAAAAAATTTAATTTAATTTAAAAAAAAAAATCAAGCCAAAAACTCAAGAAGTCCGACAAATTCCAAAAAGGATCAAAAGAAAAAAAAAGTTCAACACACCATAAGAAAACTGCCAAAGACAAAGGGAAAATTCCTAAGAGCAGCCAGAGAGAAAAGACTGCTTAGCTTAAGAAAAAATAAAAAGAAAGAGAGAGAGAAATAAAACGATTACACTGACAGTTTGGTTCTTAACGTGAGAATTGGCAATAGAAGCTGGAAGCAAATGAAATAATGCATTTAAGTGCTGAAAGGAAATGACTGGTAACCATAATTCTATACACCATAAGCATAGCCTTCACAAATGAATGTGAAATTAAAATATATACAGACAAAGAAGACCAAAAAATCTGTCATCAGCAGACCTGCAGTAGATAAAATGCTAAGGCATTCGTCAGCCTCAGTGAAGATGTTCCCAGAGAAAGGTCAGGGATATAAAAAGCAATGAAAAGCAACTCGTGGCCTCAGAGGGCTCTGTTGAGATAAGCCTCATCTCCTCTTTCTTGTTGTCAACCACGCCTCTGTTCTTACGATAGAGAGGGCGGACAGTGACCCCTTTCTCATCCTCTGGGTTTGTGCTGCTATGGACAATCAAGCCCACACCACACGGTCAAATGTGAGTCCAAGAATCATCTCTAGAATGGTTCAAGGTGGTTCCAAGTCAAAGACTCCAAGTAAAGGTGATTTCCATAGAGAACAAATCAATGTCTCCAAAATCCAGCCCCATTTATTGGACATAAGCAACAACATCCTCTGCCTCCAAACAGGTTTCATCTCATTCTAGCCACTGGGTCGCTGGGGAGGAGACGCAGCTAAAGCTCCTGCTAATGCCTGAGAGGTCATCATGCCAGACGCCTAAACCTCCCTGGAGATGCTGGTTTTCTTGAGCACATGACGCTGGACCTGTCCCTTCCCTCCACAGCCCAGCATCTAGTCTCGGCATGGTGTACTTTAAAATCCCCTTATTCCCTCCGTATTCCTTTTCACCCCAGTTCAGCATTTCAGCTTTATCTGAATTTCTCAAAACTGCCTGTCACCTTTTAACAGTCTATTTCCATGGCCTCCAGTTCATTCCTCAGCCTCACTCTCTCCACAGATGCTACTTTTTCCCCCTTGCTCCTGAGTGCCTTCATTTCCACTAGGAATTTGTAGCTTTGATACTCATCTTCAGTGACAAGAAACCGGATGTCTAGTCTTCTGAAAAGGTTAGCACTCCTCACATCTCTTTGACTGCACAGGAAGTCATGGCCCCAAGAACCTGCGGAGTGAAGCTGAAAGAAGCCCCTGTGAATTGCCCAGATGTCACCCCCCATCCTCATCCCAGAGGAGCCATCAGAGGCCCCACCCTGTGGACATCTGGTTTCTCCCTGGAGTTAGATCCCTTGGAGTCTGAGTCAACCTCCAGGGTCTTCTCTGACTCCTCCTGTACCACACGGAGCCACAGAGCTAGGGGATCCTGAGAAGTGCCCAGACATTTGACACCACCATCCACTTTCAGTGGCCAGCATGTATGCTGTGTGCTAAGTTGCTCAGTCATGTCCAACTCTTTGCAACTTCATGGACTGTGCCCGCCAGCCTCCTCTCTCCTTGGGGTTCTCCAGGCAAGAATACTGGAGTGCATTGCCATGCTAGCCCTCCTCCAGGGTATCTTCCCAACCCAGAGACAGAACTCAGGTCTCCCACGTTGCAGGTGGATTCTTTACCAGCTGAGCCACCAAGGAAGCCTAAGAATACTGGGGTGGGCAACCTATCCCTTCTCCAGGGGATCTTCCTGACCCAGGAATCAAACCAGGTCTCCTGCATTGAGGAGGATTCCTTACCAGCTGAGCTAGCGCTGGAAAATCCCTGCTCTCAGGATGTGGAGGGACTATTGGATTTCCACTCTCCCACCTTGACCCAGGCCCCCTCTGGCCCCCCAATTCTGGACCTTTAATCTCCCCTTCTGAAACAGGGATCACCTAGAACCACAATACCAAGTAACACCTTAACACTTACAAACATCACCTTCACACTCCCTTAAAATAGTAATTTCTGCCTAATTCCACAATGTTATACCCTCCTGTGCTCCTGCTAATCCAGGGATTTTCCTAAAAGGGAAATCTAATCATTCACTGGCCCTAAAATTTCCATGATGCTCCTTCTTGAAGCAAAATGATCTTACTTATACAGAGTACCTCTGTGCCAGTCCTCCCAGTGTCTGTCTGCTCAGTGTCCTTGGGTTCAAGTCCAGTTTTGTTGTTCAGGGCCCTTCTTGCCTGTCCAGCCCCATCTCTTAACATCCTTGGCTCCTCCATTCCTCTACTCCACATCTTACCCAGAACTGCCTTTGAAGACTCCACATTGTTTCATCAGTCTGGAGCATTCTCCTTCATCCTCAGTCTGGCTAACTCCCACTCATCCTCAACTTAGACGTCACCTCCTCCAGAAAGTCTTCCTTGCCTTCCAAACCTGCTTTCAGCGTAAACAAGCACAGTGCACCTCCCTCATCACATGGAATTTTTTTAAAGAATGTGAGAAAAAAAAAAAAAAAGAATGAATGGGAGGTAGGAAAGCAGAAGAAGCCTAAATATTTCTAAAAGAGTACCAACTAAAGGATAGGGGTAGGGCACCATGAAAACCAGATGTAAGGAGTATGAGATTGCAGTCATGGCAACTGAAGTCACGGGGAAAGGGCTACTGTTGATGGCCTCAGGTCCCTGAGGAATGGTGAGAGTGTTACTACTAAGTCGCTTCAGCCGTGTCCGACTCTGTGCAACCCCATAGACGGCAGCCCACCAGGCTGCCCCGTTCCTGGGATTCTCCAGGCAAGTCTCTATTATTATAACAGGTACCATCTACTGAGTACTCACCGCACACTGCGTGTTGATTTAAGTCCTTTATAAATGAAGAAACAAGGGGACAGCCAGCCTACAAGACTGGATTTAAGGAGGCACATTTTCTTCTTTAACCCAAGGGAGGGTGTTTAACCAGAAGTTAGTTTATCTAGACGTGACATTGGCAGCGTGAAGAGAGAACAGGCCCCTGCCTGCTGGCTCTTGCATTTCGAAGAGAAATGAATGCCATCTGAGTATGGGTGGGGGTGGGAGTGGGGTGAGGAGGAATTTGGAGAAGCAGAGAATTCTTGAGCTCTGCTTGCGTTATTTCAGGACATCTCATTCATAGATGCTTCTCTGAGACCTGAGTACTCAGAGTGTGGTCCATGCACAGGACTGGTCTGCACTTATTAAGGGCAGAAGTTGAAGGTAAGTATTCAGAGACTTTTCCAGCAAGTTGGCATTGCTGCATAGCCAAGTGCATGAGAAAGTTCATTGCCACAATAAAGAGGGCCTAAAGGAGTTCAGATGTCAGAGAAGTCACCAATGTGGCAATAACACTGGCAATGTTTAGAATAGTAACTATTTTACAGGACAGAAATAGACTCACCGACATGGAAAACAAAGGTATAGTTACCAAAAGGGAAAGGAGAGGAGAGAGAAATTAGAGTTTGGGATTAACATATACACATGATGGTTACAAAATTGATAAACAATGAGGACCTGCTGTATAGCACAGGGAACTATACTTAATATCTTGCAACAACCTATAAGGGAAAATAATCTGAAAAAGAGGATAAATATGTAAAACTGAACACTTTACAGTACATTTGAAACTACACAATATTGTAAATCAGCTATACTTTAATTTTTTTAAAAAATTTTTTAAATAACAATGACCGGAGAGTTTGAGAAGCATGGATTAAGGTGAAGAAAGGAGCAAAGCCCTGGAAGTCGGCACAGTGAATTCCCACGACAATCCCACATGACTACTGGAGTCACCCACCAGAGACAAGGAAGCACAGCTCCTCTGGAAATGGCTTTGCACCTGCCAGGACGGGCTGGAAATCCACAAGTGTGGTTCACACAGAACCTGGAGGAAGCAGAGGGGCTAAAACGGGGGCCTCGGAATGAGGAGACCCTGCTTCCACTCTCAGCTCCGCTTCTGACAACCTCTGCAGTCTTGAGCACCTTTAATTCCTTAGAGCCTTGTGGGTTCATCCGGTAAAAAAAATTATTTAAGGAAGAAGAGGAGAAAGGGGTTTTGCCCTGGATAATCTTAAGGCTTTTCTACTCTATCATCATCCAAGCAATAATTCAGAGAAATTCCACCCATAAACACTAAAGCAGGTTTAACTTGTAGTGCTTAAGCAACCACAATAGAAACACAAATTGTAGCTTTATTTTCCTCTTTTTTCAGGTTTTTTTAAAAATTTTTTTAATATTCCAAAAATGTTATCAAAGCATAGTTAATTTACAGTGCTGTGTTTCAGTTGTACACCTAAGTGATTCAGTTTTATATATACAAATATGTGTGTGTGTGTATATATATATACTCTTTTTCAGATACTTCTCCTTTATAGGTTATTACAAAATATTGAGTATAGTTCCCTGTGCTATACAATAGATTCTTGGGCTTTTTTAACTTTAAACTTTTTAGTTTGCATTGGGGAATAGCCGATTAACAATGTTGTGGTAGTTTCAGGTGAACAGCAAAGAGACTCAGCCATACATGTACTGTATCCATGGTGTCCCACACACCCTCTCATCCAGGCTGGCTCATAGTGCTGAGCAGAGCTCCGTGTGCTTGTCTATTTTATATATAGTAGTGTGTGTCTATTAGGAGAAGGCAATGCCAACCCACTCCACTACTCTTGCCTGGAGAATCCCAGGGACGGGGGAGCCTGGTGGGCTGCCGTCTGTGGGGTCGCATAGAATCGGCCACGACTGAAGCAACTTAGTAGCAGCAGCAGTGTGTGTCTGTTAATTCCAAATGCCTAGTTTATCCCTCACACCCCATTCCCCTTTGGTAACCACAGTTTTCGATCTCTGTGAGTCTGTTTCTGTTTTATAATAAGTTCATTTTTATCATTCTTTTAGACTCCACGTACAAGCGATATTATATGCTATCTGTCTTTCTCTGACTGACCTCACTTAGAATGACCATCTCTTTCGGTTGTGGTCCCAAATAAAAAGGGATCGTGTGTTCCTTGTAAGTGAGTTGAGGAAATATCAAGGTAATTTCCCATTACTTCTTCAAATTATAGTGCAGATGCAATATTCTTTTCTCCCATGGGAGATGGTGTGTTCCTGGTGTATTTTGCTCATGAGAAATCTTGCTTATATTTATATATAGAAAATCATCAGAAAAAATAATTGCCCATACACGTCCCAAGTTCCATGTCTAACTATTGCTATATTAAGCCCTCCTTGTCTCAGCTCTTTAAGAGCTGAAAGAAAAACATAATATTCACTTAATAAGTACATGGTATATTAACTTAAATATATAGCATTTGGGAGTTTAATGATGGTGTTCAGGTTTTCCTACACCCTGATTCCTCTGCTGCTCTGTCATTTGACAGTTTATCTTTTGTGTGGTCTGTGGAGGAACTGAAGCACCCTGAGGAGCATACATTACCCTCTTCATAAAGAGTTAGACAATGAAGGACCCCGTTTGGGTCAGAGCCCAAACGTTTCTATTTTGGTGAGAACATTTCATTATTTTCATAGAGGACCTAATAAAATGCTACCTTGTAAATGCTTCTCAGTGGCTCTTCGACTGTCCTACATACTGCCTTTACTCACTTTCAGTTCAGTTCAGTCACTCAATCCTGTCCAACACTTTGCGATCCCATGGACTGCAGCACACCAGGCCTCCCTGTCCATAACAACTCCTGAAGCTTGCTCAAACTCCTGTCCATCAAATCAGTGACGCCATTCAACCATCTCATCCTCTGTCATCCCCTTCTCCTCTTGCCTTCAAACTTTCCCAGCATCAGGGTCTTTTCCATTGAGTCAGTTCTTCCCATCAGGTGGCCAAAGTATTGGAGCTTCAACTGTAGCATCAGTCCTTCAAATAAACATTCTGGACTGATTTCCTGTAGGATTAACTGGTTTGATCTCCTTGCCGTCCAAGGGACTCTCAAGAGTCTTCTCCAACCCCACAGTTCAAAAGCATCAATTCTTCGGCGCTCACCTTTCTTCACAGTCCAACTCTCACATCCATACATAACTACTGGAAAAACTAAAGCTTTGACTAGATGGACCTTTGTTGGCAAAGCAATGTCTCTGCTTTTTAACATGCTGTCTAGGTTAGTCACAGTTTTTCTTCCAAGGAGTCAGCATCTTTTAATTTCATGGTGGCAGTCACCATCTGCAGTGATTTTGGAGGCCAAGAAAATAAAGTCTCTCACTGTTTCCACTGTTTCCCCATCTATTTCCCATGAAGTGATAGGACTGGATGCCACGATCTTCGTTTTCTGAATGTTGAGCTTTGTGACCCCATGTACTGTGGCACACCAGGCTTCCTTGTCTATCACCAACTCCCAGAGCTTGCTGAAACTCATGTCCATCGAGTCAGTGATGCCATCCAATGATCTTTCCCTCTATCATCCCCTTCTCCTCCCAGCTTCAATCTTTCCCAGCATCAGGGTCTTTTTCAATGAGTCAGTTCTTCACATCAGGTGGCCAAAGTAGTGCAGTTTCAGCTTCAGTCCTTCCAATGAACATTCAGGACTGATTTCCTTTAGGATGGACTGGTTGGATCTCCTTGCAGTCCAAGGGACTCTCAAGAGTCTTCTCCAACAATGCAGTGCAAAAGCATCAATTCTTCGGCTCTCAGCTTTCTTTATAGTCCAACTCTCACATCCATACATGACCACTGGAAAAGCCATAGCTTTGGCTAGATGGACCTTTGTTAGTAAAGGAATGTCTCTGCTTTTTAATATGCTATCTAGGTTGTCATAGCTTTTCTTCCAAGGAACAAGTGTCATGTTAATTACACCCAAGTAAAAATGTCTCTATTCTGAACTTCTTCCCTGAAAACTTTACATCTGAGATTTTTTTTTTAATTTTCTGGTTTTATTTGGATAATCAGAGGGTTATTAAAAAAAAAAAAAAAAAACCAGAATTTTAGTATGATTATATTGATAACTCTGTATATTGAATCTGAGATTTGGGTTTTACCACGGCAAAAGGAAACCAATCTCAGTTCCCTTTAACACTGAAGCTATAGCCTCCAAAGTCAATTGTTCTCAGTTTCTTTAAAAGGGTAAAAAGGATGCCTTGAGGGCTGGAAGACTAGGAAAGCTACATATGGAAATGCAGAAGTTGAGTAAAGAGATAACTGAGAAATAAAGAAAAAAACTGTAACATTCACCAACAATCTGAAGATCTAGTTCCTCTTATTTCTAAAACTTTTCTGTTTGATCTCAAATCCATGACCGTAAAATTATTTGGACATTTTATGACTAAAGCCCCAATATACTAACTTAAAGCAGTACAAGTTGGCCTCTGCTTGAAGGAATTTACCATTTATAGCATAGGTTTCCAGAATTTTTATTATCCGTATGGCCATATTTGAAGGGAAATTTTTGTAAATTAAAATCCCCAGGAGGAATAAATTAGGAGTTTGAAATTAACATATATGCACTGTGCTGTGCTTAGTTGTTCAGTGTTGTCCAATTCTATGCGACTCCATGGACTGCAGCCCACCAGGCTCCTCTGTCCATGGGGATACTCCAGGCAAGAATACTGGAGTGGGTTGCCATGCCCTCCTCCAGGGGATCTTCTCAACCCAGGGACCAAACCCAGGTCTCCCACATTGCAGGCAGATTCTTTGCCATCTGAGCCACCAGGAAAGCCCAAGAATACTGGAGTATTCCTTCGCCAGGGCAACTTCCCAACCCAGGAATCAAACCAGGGCCTCCTGCTTTGCAGGCAGGTTGTTTACCAGCTGAGCTACCAGGGAAATCCCATATACACACACTGTGAAAAGTGAAGTGAAAGTGAAAGTCGCTCAGTCATGTCCAACTCTTTGCAACCCCATGGACTATACAGTTCATGGAATCCTCCAAGCTAGAATACTGGAGTGGGTAGCCTTTCCCTTCTCCGGAGATCTTCCCAACCCAGAGACTGAACCCAGGTCTCCCGCATTGCAGGCAGGTTCTTTATCAAGGCGGGTTCCCTTTATCAAGGGAAGCCCATACACACACTATTATATATAAAACAGAGAACCAACAAAGACCTGTTATATAGCACAGGGGACTCTACTCAATGCCATGTAATGATTTATGTGGGAAAAGAATCTGAAAAAGACTGAATATATACATATATATATATGTAATTGAATCACTTTGATGTACACCTGAGACTAACACAGCATTGTAAATCAACTAAACTTCATTATAAAATTAAAATTAAATTTAAAACATACATTAAAAGTTCATAGGATTTGACCATCCCAACATCTCATTTGCCCCCTAAGATAAGGAGGCAGTAATTTCACCAGTTTACAGAGGAAAAACCTGGAGCAACCAGAGACTGGTTTACTTTTTTACCGAGGATCACACCATCTGTGACAAAGCTGGTCTCCCCACTCACAAGTATTTTCCAGATTTCTAGGTTTTGGCTGATAATCTTCCATCAGGTTTCAACACAACTGAGAGGACATTTAATGTTGAGGAAAACACACGCAGTCGTAACAAACAGACGCGTACGATGGCTGTGCTCAGACAATCAAGTGGTTTCAGTGTTTGTGAATCTCCGTCTCCTCTGCTCCCCGCAGAAGAGGGGCATATTTAAAAACATCAGAGATGCATTAATACCTCTCACTGATGCTGGGTATTGGTTACTGGTTTTGCTCAACTTGCAGTGCTGAATAAGTCTTCTTTAATACCTGAATTGTGTCCCATTTCAGAGTTCATATCCACTCACTCGCATCTTAGAAATAGAAAAGTTTATCCATATTGCAACATAGGAAATTATGTGATATATCACATTTAGATTGTCATCTAGGCAAAATGACTCCTGTTTGCAAAAGGAGATGAAGGGAGAGGGTCAGAGAAAGTTGAAAAGATGAGAAGGGACCCAAGTTAGTCTGCAGAATTAGCTGAAGGATGAAACGAGGAGCAGCCCTTCTTTCCAGTATTTTTACTGTCACTCTGTCACTACCAACCATGTCATTTAGTAGCTTGATCACTGGTGCCACCTTTCCTCACTTGCCCATTTTTCTGGCTTCTATATCCTATTACATCCCCTGATCCCTGTGTTTCTTCCTCATCCTTGTTAAACATTTGCTTATCCTATCATTCAGTATCAGTTAGAGATGGCACAGTTGGAAAGAAATGCTTTGATTAATCTCTGAAGGTTTAAGCTGAAGTCAAATCCCACCTCTAAGGTGAAACTACCCCAGTTCACAAGCAGACACACTGATACACTGCTTAAGGGGGCCTGATGTGGAAAGGCCGTGCAAGACCATAGGAGAAAGTATCTTTCCCATTGTACCAAAGAGGAAAGGGAAGGCAGGCCAGGAGGATGGTGAAAGGCTGAGGGTTCCTGGATTCGACTCCTCCTTGCAACCCCTGAATTCTCAGATGGGCTACCAAAATGTAGCTGAAAATCTGAGACTCTTTAAGAAATGATGAAAAGCCTTGGCTTTGCACACAGACCAATGTAGCCGAGACTGGGGCAGCATCTGTGGCCCTGCAGGAGTGAGGGAGTGCAAAGACAATCACAGAGAATGAAGTCGAGGCTGGGGCGGGCTCTTGGAGGCCCCACAAGGTTTGCAGAACTGGGGGTGCGGGGTGGGGGCACCAGGTGCTCCCAGCCTCCGGGAGAGCCAGCCTGGCCTGGTTAGCTGCCCTGGCAGCTACAGTAGCCCAGGCCTGCCCGCACCGTGCACAGCCAGCCCCGCTCTCTGCCTGAGAAACGCAAGGTGCATTCTACCACCTGGAACTCGCAAAGGGCAATGTGAGAGCATCCTGCCCGTCATGCAAAGGTCAGGGAGGAACAAGGAAGAGAAAAGACAACAAACAAGAAAACCCAGCACACTTCCTGCAAGTCTGCCCTGCTGTGTCTGTGGACCAGCGAGCCTGGAATACTGTTATTTAGTTAACATTATTTTTAGGTAATATTTTTAAAGGCTCATGCATCTTCTAGAAAGAAATTATATATATATATATATAAACTAAGTTGCTTCAGTCGTGTCCGACTCTGTGCAACCGTATGGACTGCAGCCTGCGAGGTTCTTCAGTCCATGGGATTCTCCAGGCAAGAATACTGGAGTGAGTTTTATACACACTCACACACATATATATGCTGCTGCTGCTGCGAAGTCGCTTCAGTCGTGTCCGACTCTGTGCGACCCCATAGACAGCAGCCCACCAGGCTCACCCATCCCTGGGATTCTCCAGGCAAGAATGCTGGAGTGGGTTGCCATGTCCTTCTCCAATGCATGAAAATGAAAAGTGAAAGTGAAGTCGCTCAGTCGTGTCCAACTCTCAGTGACCCTATGGACTGCAGGCTACCAGGCTCCTCTGTCCATGGGATTTTCCAGGCAAGAGTACTGGAGTGGTATGCCATTGCCTTCTCCAACACATATATATACACGTCATCATAACTAGAGGGGTGGAATGGGGGAGGGGAGGAAGGTTCAAGACGGTGTGATATATGTATGATTATGGCAGATTTGTGCTGTTGTATAGCAGAAACCATCACAACATTGTAAAACAATTTTCCTCCAATTAAAAAACAAGATTTTTTTAATGCTACCATAATATATTGTGGGCTTCTCTGGTGGCTCAGCAGTAAAGAATCTGCCTGCCAATGCAGGAAACCTGAGTTCGATCCCTGGGTTGGGAAGATCCCCTGGAGAAGGGAATGGCAACCCACGCCAGTATTCTTGCCTGGAGAATCCCATGGACAGAGGAGCCTGGGGCTAACAGGCCATGGGGTCGCAAAGAGTCAGAAACAACTTAGCGACTAAACAACAGCAATATATATATATTAATAGCAGAGAAATGTATTTGCCAAGAAGATGCCCTTTGAATTACACTTACGACTATAGAATAAGTTATTACTTATGACTAGCGCAGGCAGACACGCCACAGCAGCCAAGCCTCAGAGTGCTCCTCGCCTCCTTCACCTTCTAATTGTTTCCAACCACTATGGCAACCCACTCCAGTGTTCTTGCCTGGAGAATCCCAGGGACGGGGGAGCCTGGTGGGCTGCCGTCTGTGGGGTCGCACGGAGTCAGACACGACTGAAGCGACTTAGCAGCAGCAGCAACAGGCTCTTGCTGAGGACACCAGTCCTGCCACTTCACACAGAAGCAGGGCTGTGTTCTAAACCACACAGCCCAGCATCTTGGCCAAGCTGTTTAGACCATAAAGACACGACGTAAAGGGTAACTAGGCTATAAGTGGCCCAGCCACCTAGAAAGGAGGGTGGTATGAAAATTCTTCCTAAATTAACAAGGAAGAAGAAAGAAGAGAAAAGAAAGAAAACAGGGATTAGATGGACCTATCAGAGTCCCTCTAACAATAATTTGAATTTAATGGCCAGAAAGAAGCTGGGCACTGGGTAAGGGCAGGTAGAAGTGACCACAAGCAACATAGAAGGCAGTGTGCAGACTCCTATTACACAGAAACAAAACCTAAAGGGGAAGAAAAGCCCTACAGAGCCTGGGGTCATGGGATGTAATAGGATATAGAAGTCAGAAAAGCCCTACAGAGCAAAGGTAAGTGATAGCATGTTCAGGGGGTCATCTAACTCAACTTGTCTTTGACTCTTCCCCACAGAGCATTAGGTGATGTTCTGGGTGGTAAGTTGCTTCTCTTTTTGTAAGCTACATATTTAAGGACATAGAGTGATGGGATATACTCAGGCTGGTGAAGGAGAGCTCAGAAATTTCCTTTAGAAAACAAACAGTTTCATGATTTCCCTTGCTGCCATTAGTCTTCCTCGTGGGGAAGTAAACAACTTTATCTGAACATGTCTGAGTGGTTAAAACTGTAAATATGATGCTTTGCAACTGCAAGGTTGTTCATGAGTGTGCCCATACGCTACACACTCAAAGGAATATGTTTGCCCCCAAATTGAATTATTGTTCCCACATTCAGATTATCATATTCCTTGAGGGTCTCATTAAACTTCTCCTACAATACTGTTGGGCATTCAATGTCAAGTATAAACCTGACAATGTTTTCTTGTCCATATGGTCCAACCTGCCCCTACATCCAGCAAAGGATTCTTACCCAGGGAACTGAATATACTTTATGCATATGTATTGAGTGCTTATATGTGTGAGATGTCTTGCTCAGCTCTCTAGAGAAGTTTGCCAAATTCATCTGGTAAGAATCATTCAGGACACATTTTTTTAAAGAAGTTCTGGAGGCCCAATCCAAACATACTGAACCAGAATTTCCAGCTAACAAAGAGCCATGTTTTTCTGATCTCCAAGGGGATTGGAGAAAAGTTTATAGGGGATGGAAAAGTGAGCAAAAAGTCCAGTTCAAGAATGGAGAGAATGAAATACATCTGAAAGAGGAAGGTAAGACACAGGAGGAAGATCACCTTCTTGGGGGATGGGTGGTTATGATGACGCATCACAGACGGGTTGACAGATTTCATGTGGCAGACACTCCAGGATTTCACTAGGAATGTGCAGGCAGTTCAGTCCTAAAGGAGATCAGTCCTGAATGTTCATTGGAAGGACTGATGCTGAACCTGAAACTCCAATACTTTGGCCACCTGGTGCGAAGAACCGACTCATTGCAAAAGTCCCTGATGCTGGGAAAGACTGAAGGCAGAAGGAGAAGGGGACAACAGAGGATGAGATGGTTGGATAGCATCACTACTCAATGCACACGAGTTTGAGTGAACTCTGGGAGTTGGTGATGGACAGGGAGGCCTAGCGTGCTGCAGTCCATGGGGTTGCAAAGAGTCGGACACGACTGAGCGACTGAACTGCACTGAACTAAGCAGACCGCAGCAGACATGCACATAGGAGTGTGTGGGATTTGCTTGGGAAATAGGGAAGTGGTCCAGCCTAACCTGACTGCAGGATGTGAGTTTGGCATAGAGGGGGCACACAGACAGTATGGAGGATACTGACACATTACAGAAGGTCTGGGGTTCCAAGGGGAAGAGTCCCCTCTTGTGCAGGGGCATAACCTGATAAAATCTGTTCCTTAGAAAGACTAATCTGCCAGCGGTAATTAGACTAGTCTAAAGTCATTCAAGGCAGTAAATCCAGAAGCCCCAGAAGGATGTCCTCCCAAAGGACAGGGTGGTAATAAAGGGCAGTGAAGAAGGACTGGAAAGACCATCATTTATGTGAAGTCCCTGGAGCAACGCTGGTACTTCATCCTCACTGCTCTATTTCTTATTTAGTGCAAATTTATTCAGTGTTCATTCCAGAAATATTTAGTGAGCCAGACATATGGTGAGGCTCTGGGGCCCCCTCGTTGGGAGTTTCCTGGGGCACACGGAGGAAAACACGGCCATCACGGGGCACAGAGGCGAGTGGGCGCAGTGTTCAAGAGGGTGTAAACAACACCTGAAATATTCCTGCCGGGGATGCACCCCATGGGCGTTTCCTCCACTCTGAGCTGCAGTAAGGAAAATGCTTCTCCTCTTTTCCACCAATCATATTCATCTCAATCCACTGAACCTGAAAGCTAAAGAGAAGACTCCCCAGACCGAACCCTGGAGAAGGCCTCCATGACTCGTGGTGTTCCCAGCCTGGACTTCACCATCCTCAGACACGAATTTAAGGCCTGCCGCTTCCCTGGCCCCTCCATGCTGAGCTGGTGTCCCTACAGTTGGGTTTCCTTCCCATGATCCCAACACCTATCTGAACCACACACGAAAAGGCTTTTCATCCCAGTCTTAAAAACAATAAACAAAAATGTGATGACTGAGAACTGATTGAAGTCTACTTGTCATAGAAAAGGTTAAATGCCCTGAAAGTCTGTATGTGTGGGTATAAATGCATACGCAGAGTAACTGCACCCGGTGTTCGAACATACTCACCTAGGAGCGAGGGAGAACTTACCAGTCCCTCTATCAGAGCGCTAGCAAAGTCCCAAGCTTGCGGTACCTCTGAGCTTGCAAAAACACACTAGGGATGCCATCGGGTCAGTATTGTTTTCTTCTGCTCTTGTGCACAGCACACCAGGGATCCTTCTTCACAACACGCAGACATACATCCCTGTGTTCTTTCATTGGAGCAGACAGGCTAACTGCACACAACCGTTCAGATCTCCATGTTTCTGGACTTGATTTCTGCCAGGGAAAATGGATACTTCCAAAGGGCCCCCTCAAGACCTGATGCATAATGCTTAACGGTATCTTCCACATCTCCCTCCTGCCACAGTTTGTGTCAGAACATAAGAGACTACAG
The DNA here is from genome assembly GCA_006410615.1 of Neotragus moschatus. Classification (NCBI taxonomy): domain Eukaryota; kingdom Metazoa; phylum Chordata; class Mammalia; order Artiodactyla; family Bovidae; genus Neotragus; species Neotragus moschatus. Next base: position 24,667 of record SJYA01004342.1, read on the forward strand.
CTCTGGAAGCCCCCTCCTTCTGGTCACCGTGAGAAACGCCTTCCACCACCGCAGCCACAGTGGAGAGCAAGTCCACTGGAACCTGGCCAGTCCTTGTGAATACCTGGATTAGACGTACAGAGTAGTTAAAGGGGACCTAATAATTCTATCAGGTGGAAGAAAACACCCTCCAAGTTTTCTGGAGAATTGTTTAGCTATTAGAATTTTTTTTCTTTCTACTTTCTTATGTGGTTCAAATTTTTAATAAGCCTTACATCTTTATAATGAATATGCTGTTCTCAAGAACCAGATTCTGTTAAAGGGACCTCTATTGATTTTTGCTTGACTGTGTGTTAACTTGATGGAAGAAGATGCAAGAAACCAATAACATGACTGCCGGTGGAGAGAGGAGCTGTGTAGATAGAACACAAGAGTAGACAGTGAGGATTGGGGAGGGTGTCACTGCACACTCTCTTGTGTCTTGAACCATGCAAATGTACTAATTAGTAAAAGAAAAATGAAATTAAAACCCAAATCATTAGGTAAGTAGGAAGATAATGAGGGGAGAACTCACGTGTTTGGACATTCATTCCGTACACACCATTCCCCGCCTCCCCCCACTCCTGATGCTGGATGCCAAAGACATAAAGATAAATTCAATGGTGACTGTCCCCACAGCTTAAATCAGAAAGTAAGTGACAGCTTACAGTGACTCTGACTTGGATATGAAACTTCCATAACATGAGTTTTATCACTTTTTGAAGACCAGTAAAGGAAAAGCCTCATGGGATTTTGATACCAGTGGTAGAAACAGAATCATCCATATTTTCCCTTCAAAGTTAAACTCCCTGGTTAAAGGCAACTTGGCCTTCCAAAATTAGGTAAGCCTCTTCATGATCAAAGAAGCAGCTAAGACTGTACTTAAGAGCCTGGTTTTTTGAATCAGTTGAGATTTGATTTGGACATCCTGCTCTGTCCCTCTTTACTCCCTCTGTGAACTTGGATAAGTCACTCAACATTTTTAAGCCTCATATGTCCAGTTCAGTTCAGTCGCTCAGTCGTGTCTGACTCTTTGCAACCCCATGAACGACAGTATGCCAGGCCTCCCTGTCCATCACCAACTCCCAGAGTCCACCCAAACCCATATCCATCCAGTCAGTGATGCCATCCAGCCATCTCATCCTCTGTCACCCCCTTCTCCTCCTGCCCTCAATCTTTCCCAGCATCAGGGTCTTTTCAAATGAGTCAGCTCTCTGCATCAGGTGGCCAAAGTATTGGAGTTTCAGCCTCAGCATGAGTCCTTCCAAAGAACACCCAGGACTGATCTCCTTTAGGATGGACGAGTTGAATCTCCTTGCAGTCTGAGGAACTCTCAAGAGTCTTCTCCAACACCACAGTTCAAAAGCATCAATTCTTTGGCCCTCAGCTTTCTTTATAGTTTCATATGTCTGCAGAATGACAATTATTATGGTAACCAGCTCATAAAGTTGTGGTGATCATTAAACTTCCAATGTACACAGAGCACTTTTCATAACGATAGCATTACTATCATCTGGAGAGGAATCTTGGCTTTTCAACAATAAAATGAGTCTACTGCAAACCTCTCACAAAGCCTTTTGTTAAAGAAAATAAGATTCCATTTCTGCTGGCAGATTCCTCTTCAAGCTGCCTAATTTTTTCCTCCTGTGTCTTTTGCTCCCTAAAATGAACATTTGGCTGTGAGTTTAGCCAGAAGGCAGAATGGCTCCCAGGGAGATGGGAGCACTTTCCAAAGATCCATGATAAATATCCCTTGGCTTTCTAACTCCAAGGGCTTAAATCCTACTTTGTAGCCAGGGCCTGGGGCGTTAACCTTCTTGGCAACTTCAAAGCAAGTTGTGAAGAAATCAATTTCTTTGGGGAAAATATAATACACATTGGAGCACATTAAAATTCATGATTTTTCTGCATCTTCTGCACAGGTGTTTTTTCACTTTTTAACTTTACATTAAAAGAAGCCCACAGTGCCATGAAATAAAAGACTGATACATTTTACTATACATAACCAGAAGGAACCCATCTGCATAACAGAAGAAATGCTATGCTAAGTCACTTCAGTCGTGTCCAACTCTGTGTGACCCCATAGATGGCAGCCCACAAGGCTCCCCCGTCCCTGAGATTCTCCAGGCAAGAACAATGGAGTGGGTTGCCATTTCCTTCTCCAGTGCATGAAACTGAAAAGTGAAAGCGAAGTCACTCAGTCGTGTCCAACTCTCAGCGACCCCATGGACTGCAGCCTTCCAGGCTCCTCCAAATAAGTGGAGAGAAATATTTGCACTGATATAACAAAGGTCCGTAGAGTCAAAGCTGTGGTTTTTCCCATAGTTATGTACGATTGTGAAAGTTGGGCCATAAAGAAGGCTGAGCACCAAAGAAATGATACTTTCAAGTTGTAGTGTTGGAGAAGACTCTTGAGAGTCCCTTGGACTGCAAGGAGATCAGACCAGTCCATCCTAAGGGAATTCAACCTTGTATATTCATTGAAAGGACTGATACTGAACCTGAAGCTCCAATACTTTTGCAACCCAATGTGAAGAGCTTACTCATTGGGAAAAAAAAAAAACCCTGATGCTTGGAAAGATTGAAGGTAAAAGGAGAAGAGGGTGCAGAGGATGAGATGGTTAGATAGCATCACCGAGTCAACAGACATGAATTTGAGCAAACTCCTGGAGATAGTAAAGGACAAGGAAGCCTGGCATGCTGCAGTCCATGGAATTATGAAGAGTCAGATATGACTTAGCAACTGAACAACAACAACTATATAACATACAAAGCTAATCTTGCTGAATACTAACTAGCTAGAGAGCTCTGATAAATTGAGAAGAAACTCTCTATGGAGAGTTTCTACCCAAATAAAATTGCATTGCCTTTGACACAGCAACTCTGCTTTTGGGAACTTCCCCTACAAATATATTTGAACAACACTAAAATTATGTGCATACAGTGTTATTCATTCATTATTGTGTGTAATACAAAAGATTAGAAACAACCCAGATGGCCATTAGTAGAGGATCAATGAAGGAAAGAAATGATGGTATATCTCTACAATAGAAAGGAGAAGGCAATGGTACTCCACTCCAGTACTCTTGCTTGGAAACTCCCATGGACGGAGAAGCCTGGAAGGCTGCAGTCCATGGGCTTGCAAAGAGTCAGACGCGACTGGGTGACTTCACTTTCACTTTTCCCTTTCATGCATTGGAGAAGGCAATGGCAACCCACTTCAGTGTTCTTGCCTGGAGAATCCCAGGGACAGGGGAGCCTGGTGGGCTACCGTCTGTGGGGTCACACAGAGTCGGACACATCTAAAGCGACTTAGCTTATACAATAGAAAGAATATTTGATGCTGTATCAATAGACAGATCTAATTTTTTAAAGGAGAGTTCTCTATGTACCATTATGGGAAGAACTGCTACATATTTATTGGATGAAAACAGTGAAATTTAGTAGTTTGTCTTCTCTGACATATTNTCTAAAGCGACTTAGCTTATACAATAGAAAGAATATTTGATGCTGTATCAATAGACAGATCTAATTTTTTAAAGGAGAGTTCTCTATGTACCATTATGGGAAGAACTGCTACATATTTATTGGATGAAAACAGTGAAATTTAGTAGTTTGTCTTCTCTGACATATTTTGTGTAAAAAATGGGCAAGCCAATGTTAGTATTTGCTTGGAAGTCTCAAACAAATTTCAGAGATAAAAATCTCTGAAAGAATTGATGTTGCAATTGATATTGCAGCTACTAGCAGTGACTAGGCAGAAGAAGGTAAAAACAAAGCAGATCAGGGCAAGGATGAGAGGAGGAAAAAACAAACATTCTTTCGTACTTTTTGACTTTTTAAGCCACAGAAGCTAACTTGAATTGTAAACAAATAAAGAAAATTTTTTAAAAATAAAAGAAAAGCTTTAAATGCCTTAGCCTTTTCCCTCAGAACATTCTTTCATTCTTTTCAAAAATTATATTCAAAGATGACCCCCATGTCCACTGTGAGTGCCTATAAGGCAGAGAACCACAACAGTTACTCTCTTTGGGTCAAGGCTGGTCATCTTATTAGAAACACAAGTTCAGAAGAGGGGGCTGGTCGCAGACACAGGGGACAGACTGGTGGTTGCCAAGGAGAGAGAGAAAGAGGGGTGGACTGGGAGACTGGAATTAGCAGATACAAACTATTACATAGAGGATAGGTAAACAACAAGGTCCCACTGTATAAACCATAAAAGAATGTACATATTAACATGTGTATAACGGAGTAACTTTGTTGTACAGCAGAAATGAACACAACTTTGAAGATCAACTGTACTTAAATAAAATAAGTTGAAAAGAAAGGAAGAGGGAGCCAGAGAGATCAGCCTTTCCCCACCGCTGGCCCCTGCAACCCCACTGAAGCCTGTCTCCATTTCCTTGTGAAGAGAACTGTTTCCAGTGGTAGTTTGGGTCGGAGCACCCTGAACGTCAGGAAAGGCATCACATGACCACAAGTGCGTCATCTGTAGACAATGCCACTGGAAACAAGAGGTGTGGCATCCTTTAAAAGATTCTGTGACATTCTGAACATCCTTTAATAACCCTCCAATTTTAGTGTCAGAGTGGAGTTGACATCAGTTCTTTCTCATGATTAAAGCCTTTTTTTTTTTTTTTAACCTTAGCAGTTTATCAGGGAAACCTGAATAACAGCACGACCCATGGGAAGAAATTAAGAATCTGAACTCTGGGAGCCAGACTGTGCAATGCTGTGTTTAGTCCCTCAGTCTTTACGGCTGTTTGCAACGCCATGGACTGTAGCCTGCCAGGCTCCTCTGTCCACGGGGTTACTCCAGGCAAGAATACTGGCATGGGTTGCCATGCCTTCCTCCAGGGAATCTTCCCAACTCGGGGACGAAATCCAGGTCTCCCACACTGCAGGCAGATTCTTTACCAGTTGAGCTAGCAGGGAAGCCCAAACCTGGCTTGAATCCTCGCTGTCTGTGTGACTTTTAGTAAGTTGCACTGCTTCTCTGGACCTCAGTTTCCTCTTATGTATCACAGGGATCACAGTGGCATGTACCACGTAAGATTACTGTGAGGATTTATCAAAAGGTTCCAAAAGGAATATGTACATTGGGAGCCACACTGAGCAGTTTCTGTGCAGGACAGGATTCAAATCCAGCCCTGAGTCCAGAGCTGAGATGACTAGAGCAGAAGAAACTCAACCTTGAAGGGACACAGAGTTCTAATCAAATGTCCATACATCATCCTCTGTTTCAGTGCAAAAAAATAGAGGGAAACAATGGAATGGAAAAGACTAAGATCTCATCAAGAAAATTGGAAACATCAAGGGAACATTTCACGTAAGAATAGGTGAGATAAAGGACAGAAACGGTCTGGACCTAACAGAAGCAGAAGACGTTAAGAAGAGGTGGCAAGAATACACAGAAGAACTATACAAAAAAGACCTTCACGACCCAGATAATCACAATGGATGATCACTCACCTAGAGCCAGGCTGGTATGCGAAGTCAAGAGGGCCTTAGGAAGCATCACTACGAACAAAGCTAGTGGAGACGATGGAATTGGAGCTGAGCTATTTCAAATCCTAAAAGATGATGCTGGGAAAGTGCTGCACTCAATATGCCAGCAAATTTGGAAAACTCAGCAGTGGCCACAGGACTTGGAAAGGTCAGTTTTCTTTCCTATCCCAAAGAAAGGCAATGCCAAAGAATGCTCAAACTACTGCACAATTGTACTCATCTCACACACTAGTAAAGTAATGCTCAAAATTCTCCAAGACAGGCTTCAACAGTACATGAACCATGAACTTCCAGATGTTCAAGCTGGATTTTAAAAAGACAGAGGAACCAGAGATAAAATTGCCAAAATCTGTTGGATCATGGAAAAAGCAAGAGAGTTCCAGAAAAACATCTATTTTTGCTTTATTGACTATGCCGAAGCCTTTGACTGTGTGGATCACAACAAACTGTGGAAAATTCTTAAAGAGATGGGAATACCAGATCACCTGACCTGCTTCCAGAGAAATCTGTACGCAGGTCAAGAAGCAACAGTTAGAACATGACATGGAACAACAGACTGGTTCCAAATTGGGAAAGGAATATGTCAAGGCTGTATATTGTCACCCTGCTTATTTAACTACTATGCAGAGTACATCATGTGACATGCCAGGCTGGAAGAAACACAGTTAGATTCAAGATTACCGGGAGAAATATCAATCACCTCAGATATGCAGATGACACCACCCTTATGGCCAAAAGTGAAGAAGAACTAAAGAGCCTCTTGATGAAAGTAAAAAATGAAAAAGTTGGCTAAAAGCTCAACATTCAGAAAATGAAGATCATGGCATCTGGTCCCATCACTTCATGGGAAATAGACAGGGAAACAGTGGAAACAGTGTCAGACTTTATTTTTCTGGGCTCCAAAATCACTGCAGATGGTGATTGCAGCCATGAAATTAAAAGACACTTACTCCTTGGAAGGAAAGTTATGATCAACCTCGATAGCATATTAAAAAGCAGAGACATTACTTTGCCAATAAAGGTCTGTCTAGTCAAGGCTATGGTTTTTCCAGTGGTCATGTATGGATGCGAGAGTTGGACTATAAAGAAAGCTGAGTGCCAAAGAATTGATGCTTTTGAATTGTATTGTTGGAGAAGACTCTTGAGATTCCTTTGGACTGCAAGGGGATCCAAGCAGTCCATCCTAAAAGAGATCAGTCCTGGGTGTTCATTGGAAGGACTGATGTTGAAGCTGAAGATCCAGTACTTTGGCCACCTGATGCAAAGAACTGACACACTGGAAAAGACCCTGATGCTGGGAAAGATAGAAGGCAGGAGGAGAAGAGGACAATGGAGGATGAGATGGTTGGGTGGCATCACTGATTCAAAGGACATGAGTTTGAGTAAACTCTGGGAGTTGGTGATGGACATGGAGGCCTAGCGTGCTGCAGTCCACGGGACTGCAAAGAGTTGGCCACAACTGAGCGACTGAACTGAACTGAACTGAACACCCTGCTTGTGTTTAATGATGAAAGCATCTGTTCACTTCCTAAAAATGCTATGTATTGATAGATGAACATTTATGATGTTCTGCCAGATTTGTTGTCTCCAAAGCAGATTTAACTGCAGGACCAAAGACAGACTGTCACTTAGAGTTTTTTGCATTAGGAATTTTATTCAAGTGACAGTGACAGAAGAAACTTCTGATGTAGACTTCAGAAGGGGGTAAAAAGATTGCCCTCCTTGCTAGTTTTAGGCAGGGTGTTATATACTTTTCTTCTAGCTGCGGAGAATAGGGAAAAAACACCTCAAGGCTGTGAAATTTTGTCCAGACCCCTTCCTATAACATACATCCTGGAATGACCTCAGCATGAGATTAACCAGAAGTAGCAGGTTAACCCAGAGCTCAAAGCTGTGGAAGTTTTACTCAGACCTTCTCCCATAACATATACTCTGAGCTCAAAAAAAGGCATGTCCTTGAACAAGAGATACTGCTGCCTATGAGGCCTACTTGTCTAAGGCAAAAGAAGGTGAAAAAGAAACAATGTTCACCTCCTCTTTAAAGGGGCTTTAGTCTTGGACTCCTTGTCAACCTAAGTTAACTCTCTCAATATGATCAGAATTTCCCACTCCAAGAAAAACCATTGACCTTTCCTAAAGCATTATGGCTTTCTCCATTCTGGAGAGGCCACCGCTGCTTGTGGTTGGACTGGAGAGAACAAGGACAAATCTACTTTTCAACCATGTGCCTCAGTACACAGAGCCTGGGGGACCTAAGACAGCTTCCTACTTTGGACTTAGAGGAACAAAAAAGAGAAACTAGTTGCTCAAGTGGGGAAATGCTCAGGCGGCCTGCCTTCTTCTCTGCGGTAAGCCCTGTCAGCTTGGTTCTTAGCACGACCAGCATCCGGAGTTGTCAGCACTGCAGGCTGGGGAGTGATACAGCTTGCTGGCTTTCCATGAGAATAGATGCAAGGCCATATTTTCCCCAAGTCTTCAAAAATGCACAAAATCCTGAGTTCAGGTTTTTGGAGCACGAGCCACCCATTCTTCTTGCTTGGCCCTACAATAAATTTTCTCCTCTCGAAAAACAAACAAACAAACAAAACCCTACAAAATCCTGCCTACTACATCCCACTAATTTTAATTATTCTGAAATGCCATCTATAATTTTTACTGTTACAATGTTCTATAAGTTATGAGATAGGATCAAAACAAAGATCTAGCCAAACTATTATATTAAAATGGCTATACTAATAGTGAATAATGATGTATTCATACCAGTATATAGAGTTACAAACAGAAGCTGCAAACTAGTTAGGATATCACTTGTAAGTGCATTCCAGCAGCTGTGGCTTCCAGATACGCTTCAGAGACTCGTGTCTGGGGTGAACCCTGGCACTTTACACTATGCTAATGGAAAGTCATGTTCATGAGTCCATATCCTGTTATGTATTGAGGTCAATAATCAGAGACAACATCGAAAGCAAGTAAGTGGTTTTTAAATTATTGTGTAGGAAGATAGTATTTAGATTTAATCGACTTAGATTTTCTGATCAATTAACAGGTCACGACCAAGCAGAGCTTACATTATTCCAAGTGCTCCAGTGAATGGTTTCCCTCATTAATAAAATGGAACCATCCTAAGTTCACTCAAGCAGCTGTTGCATTTATCATATTTATATTTACAAATGACTATAATGATTGCATAATGTTGTTTTTATCACTTTTTGGAAATGATCCAGGATTTGTTTTTGTAGAACTCCTGTGGGACCTTCCATTTCAGATGTAGAATACATAAAATATTTAGTATGTTTCAACTGAGAAGAGGAAATACATTTCACCAATAATTTAGATGTAATAAATATACAATAAACCACACGTAGAAACTCAGTCCTTTCAAATCTCACTTAATACAGTGTCATAGGAAAGATTAAGATACAAAGTTGGGGAAAATTGACTTGCTATTATACTTTCTAATAGCTGGGGTCAATATTTTCTGACAGTTGAGATAAATCCAAATCCCACAAGTGAATTTATATTCCATCATAATTCTCAAACCAAACTGTGCTTTACTGCTCCCCTACACTTCCTCCCCCACCCTCAGCAGCCACCTTTGTTTTCATCTTGTTGACTAAGTCAGAGTCGGATGATCCTAAGTATCCTGAGAATTTCAACCCCATCATAGTCAATTTTACCGGAAACTGGAAATTTACACCAACTAAAAACTGGAAATGTATGCCAACACATTATACCTCATCATCATCAACTCACCCCTGAACCGACATCTCTGCAGCGTGAAATAGCAGTTTCCCTTTAAACTAACACAGAGAAACTGTGAAGCTAATGAGGGAATCAATATTCAAGGTGTTCTTTCTATGTCTTGAATAACTACATCTTATGTAGCTTTAAACTACCTTGTGATATGCTTTTATACTTACAATGTAAAAAAATAGCTTTATCATAGAAATATATCAATTCAGAAAGAAGGAAATAAGCATTAAAGTATTTTTTTATTGGGCAAAACAGAGGGTGGTGCTGAAATAATAACAGAATTCCAAGACTTAAATCCCACCCAGAGGGAGCCTATCTCTCTTCTCTGCTCTTTCCTCTCCCTTTCAGCCCCTCTACCACCAGCAGAGTATTCTCTCATTCCTTCCATCTGTTCAGACAGCTGTTCAAGACAGACTATTCTGGATTTATTGATTTATTCATAAATTAATCACTTTGCAACAAGAATATAGCAGATTAAATTATCCTATCCATGTAGGCTACTCTGAAAGAAAATAAGTTACATATACACACATACATACACATAGACACATAACATATAGAGATACACACACATGTACTCACATATATACAATACACACATATACACACACATGTGCACATACATGAATGCATATACCCATACACACATGCATACAAGACACACGTACATGTATATGCACGTATCACATGCATACATACCTATATGCATACAATATGCTCATACATGTACACATACAGACATACACACGTACACACACACACACAGAGAAGCATTCTTCTCTCTCCCCAAGGCTTCCTTCCCATAGAATATGAATTATTTATGATTTGTATCAGTTAAGAAACCTCAGTAATGAAAATGCCTAAACAGTGATAGTTCCCAAAGTATTTACAGTCATCATTTTCACTAAAATGATTTTATTAAGGAAGTTTTTGGCCTTTGTGTATGTTCAGTTCAGTTCAGTCGCTCAATCATGTCCAACTCTTTGTGACCCCATGAATCGCAGCACACCAGGCCTCCCTGTCCATCACCAACTCCCGGAGTTCACTCAAACTCATGTGCATTGAGTCAGTGATGCCATCCAGCCATCTCATCCTCTGTCGTCCCCTTCTCCTCCTGCCCCCAATCCCTCCCAGCATCAGGGTCTCTTCCAATGAGTCAACTCTTTGCATGAGGTGGCCAAAATATTGGAGTTTCAGCTTCAGCATCAGTCCTTCCAATGAACACCCAGGATTGATCTCCTGTAGGATGGACTGGTTGGATCTCCTTGCAGTCCAAGGGACTCTCAAGAGTCTTCTCCAACACCACAGTTCAAAAACATCAATTCTTTGGTGCTCAGCTTTACATTTCTTATTTATTTTTCCTCTATCAAACTCCCCAAATACATACACACATACAT
>SJYA01004343.1:0-35111 GCA_006410615.1 Neotragus moschatus
GAAACATGTATACTATCATGTAAGAAACGAGTCGCCAGTCTATGTTCGATACAGGATACAGGATGCTTGTGGCTGGTGCACAAGGATGATCAAGAGAGATGATATGGGGAGGGAGGTGGGGGGGAGGGGTTCAGGATTGGGAACTCATTTACACCCGTGGCAGATTCATGTCAAAGTATGACAAAACCAATACACTATTGTAAAATAAAGTAAAAATAAAACTTAAAAAAATAAAATGCACTTACTGAGAAATAAATAAGTAAATAAATAAATAAAAGGACTCATCATGTAAAGAAAAAAAGAGGCCAGAGCAGGGATCCCCAGCCTCCAGGCCATAGACTGGTACCATGCGGCAACTCATCAGGAAGGGCTCCGCAGGAGGTGAGCGGTGGGCAACCGAGAGAATCCCCCTCTCTGTCTACGTCTGCTCTCCATTTCTCTCACTATCCCCTGAGCTCCACCTCCTAATAGATTGGTGGTGACTTAGTAAATGTAATGTGCTTGAATCATCCTGAAACCGTTCCTCACCCCCTACCCCCAGTCTGTGGAAAAATTGTCTTCCATGAAGCCCAGCCCTGCTGCCGAAGAGGTTGGAGACCACAACATCTTCCCCCCATTTGTGTTTTTTTTTTAACTCATTCATTCAGCAAATATTTACTGAGTTACTAGTTAGCATCAGGCATTGTTCATAGAGGTTACATTCAGCAACGACAACAGAGTACTATTCAGACTTAAAACAGGGGAATGTGTAAGTTACCTGGGAGCTGTTTAGAGTGTGTTGCAGAGAAGACGTTGCCTTCAGTGAAACTCAGGAGATTTAAGGTAAACTAGAAGGCCAGAGCTGAGTGAAGATGAGGAAGAATCTCAGCTGGCCCTGGGGAGGGAATGGGCTTGGCGTGTTTGAAGAGGAGAAGGTGGGCCAGTGTGACTCAAGTGCAGCAGGTGCATAGAGGCAGGTTCAGGAGAAGCAGGAGAGCCTGGCAGGCGCCTGGTTGGGCACAGCGTGGAGGCCGGAGTTGGGAACCAGTTGACGGGTTGGTTTCAGGGAGATCACGTGATCATCAAAACCTTTCAAACCACCCTCTGGTTGCTCTGTGTAGAAGGAATGGCAAGGGGACAGGAGAGGAAAGAAACACGGAGGATTTAGGAAGTTAGGGGGCCGTTCAGTGAGCTATGGTAGAGATTATCTTGGCTCGGACTCTGGTTGAAGTAGAGATGGTGAGAAGGAGTGTAGTCAGGTCATCGGATGTTCCAGAATAAAGGCAACTTCACTGATTAGATGACTTGGTTAGCAGCCTCAGAGGATGGCTTTTTAGTGTTAGCTCAGATCATTTTAAGGAGGTCTCATACAAAACTCGGAAATTCTGGCTCCTGTGAAAAACAAGCCAGAGTATCTCCCTACACGAAGACTGAGCTCCCATATGGGAACAGATGTTGGAGATGAGTACCGGCTTCCCTTTTAAAGAGCTGCATATACTGTGGTTTACAAAGACATGTTTCCATGTCTCCCTGACAGTAAGGCTGTTGTTGGTTCCCCTTTATCATCAGCTTATCCTGTTATTTTTCTTACAGCATGCCCACTTAATTTTCCATACCCTGTAGGCCTTTTAATATGTGGAGCTCACATCTGATACTCTGAAATTAAAGTGGCAAATAAATACATAGTGCTTTAACGTACCTGTGAACCCCTGTGGAACTGAAAAAGTAGCCTCTTTAGCAGAATGCTAACAAATCCTGGCATTCTTTAAAACTAGATTATTTCATTTGTTCTAAGCCAGGTGGTTACTCTTGGGAACATTGCCTGGAAACGTGAGAAAGGCTTTGTGCTATCAGTGTGCTCTGGTTACACAGGTGTGTGCACTTGTGAAATGCACTTATGCACACGTCTGTGTGCACACTGTGTGTATTATGCTTCAATTATAACTGAAAACCAGAATCATTTTTTAAGAGTAATGTCCAGTGCAAACATCCACGAGTGTTGTGGTTTTCACAGATTGCCCCTTGCTCTTTCAGCCAAGCCAAAGCCATGTACTCCTGTAAAGCAGAGCACAGCCATGAACTTTCCTTCCCACAGGGGGCGCTATTCTCCAACGGTAAGTCCACCCATTCCCTGCGCTAAGGTTACAATCATGGAAGGACGAAGGAGCAGTCTAAAGTAGAACAGGAGACTCAGGATCCAGCCCAGGCCCTGCCTTTTGTAGCTGTACAAGTAAACACATCAAATTCCTCTGGAACAGATTTCCTCTCCTGTGTCAGAGAGAGAGAGTGTGTGTGAAAGTGTTAGTTGCTCTGCGTGTCCGACTCTTTTCAACCCCTTGGACTGTGTAACCCACCAGGCTCCTCCATCCATGGGATTCTCCAGGCAAAAATACTGGAGTGGGTAGGCATTTCCTTCTCCAGGGGATCTTCCCGACCGGAGTGATTGGTAATGTGAATGCAAAAGGCATTTACAGCTTTACAGGTCCTGTGACATTGTTTTGACAGCTTGAGTATATGAATACAATCTGATGGGGATTTTTACCCATTTGTGTAATTATTTGAAGCTAATGTTGACTGAGTGATATTTATTAATGTATTTTTATCTTTGCCAGTGTACCCATCGGTGGAACCAGGATGGTTGAAGGCAACTTATGAAGGCAAAACAGGACTCGTCCCAGAAAATTATGTTGTCTTCCTCTAATGCTATTTAGTGGACGGCAGTATCTTCATGGTATCCATGGTAACAAGTAATAAGTGCTATGATTTTATCTGACACAGATATGAGGATCAGCCCATTAAAATGAAAAATAATCCATTTCTAGCCAGTTTCCAAAGCAGACTATGTAGCTCTATTAACAGAAAAGGGAAAAAAATGTTTAAATTGTTTGCCATTCTTTTTTATCTTGGGCTGATTTCTTATTTTGAAATAGCTTATCCCCATCCCTTGATTATTTTTTTTTAATAAGTAACTCTCCACAATGTCTCTCATAACATTTATAAAAATCTCAAATACTGTGTTAAGTACTATATCCCAGAAATTTGGAAACCAGAAACCTGCTATAAGACTTTTAAGACCTGCCCTTTACTGTCTGGTATTCTCTGAGAAACCTTGAAATCATTGCTAAAAAAATGTAATTTAATTTGTTCATTTATTATTTTTTCTTAAAAATATACTGCTTTTATATATGATTGTTTTGCTGGTCCTAAACATTTCAAGGAAATAAGGGGGTTTTTGTTAACATAAGTTTATTTTTATTTGTTTACCAAGTAGATGATAATATTCAAAAGCAATAATGTATATGGTGTCTGTAAATGAAACCAAGTTAAGTCGTACACTGATTCCGCTATAAACACTCTGTCCAGCATTCCAGAAGCCATCTATGGGCTTAGAGCAGGGATCAGCAAACTACTTCTGGCAAAAGCTTAATAGTGAATATTTGGGGCTTGGCAGGACCTGTTGTCTCCATCACACTGTCCCCTGCCATTGTAGTGGAAAGCAGTCACAGACAACATGTGAATGGGTGTGACTGTGTACCAGTACAGCTTTCTTTCAGGACGCTGAAGTCTGAAATTGTGAATCTGTCGTGCCGTAAGATACTAAGCTTCTTTGACTTTTAAAAAATCTTTTAAAAGTAGAAATTTATAGCTGATGTGCCGTACAAAAGCAGGTGGCAAGCCAGATTTGACTTACGGGTCATGAGTTGCTGATCCCTGGTTTGGAGGATGTTTAAAACTGTCTGTATTACTTTGAGGTTTTATGAAATTTTATTCCATTAACATATAAATACTGACAAGTGATATGCACATATCCTCTGCTAGAATCATAATGGTATCAGAAATATATAATTACAATGATAGGAAAACAATGGAAAAGTACAGTAAACAAACATACAGCTTAAATTCTACTTGTTATTCTGTGTCCAAGGATATTATTGATACCCTTTTGGCTCCAAATGATAAAGATGATGTATTAAGATAGTGGTTGGAACACTATGCCTTCTAAAGTCTATGATGAGTTGAGGCATAATCTTTACATAAAGGTACAGGATTCTTAAATTATTTTGAAATTATTTCATCATCTTTGGCAGGAATAAAATCATATATAATTTTCCATTATGCCTTTTGATTTACAGCCTTTAATAGAAATTTTACTGTATTTATAGAGCATTGAGATAGGTATTTACTGTCCATTTATATATACCATAATTATCTGGTCATATGTTGACCACTTCTTCTATTATTTCTATTTAATAATCCTCATATTATTTCTAACATATCTGCATGTGGCAAAGAGCCTTTCTTCTCAAGATTCCCCAAAGCTGGTTCTCTGCCGTCGATTGCCACAGCACTGGCCCCCTCGGCCACAGTATTGTACATGCTACTTCAAAGTTCTTCACTGTATAGACACTCAGGTATGGACTATAGACAGTTCTTTTTACATGATATTGATTTGTAATCTCAATCTCTTCTACTTTAAGTTAATGTTTCTAGAGTGAATAGGTTAAATTATATACATACACATACACAACTGTGCCTTGGCGCTTTCAAAATTTAAAATGGAATAATGGATTAGGATTTAAAGGTAAAGAGAATAACAGTAGGCAGAATTACAACCGGAAATAAATATCAGTATGGAAATAAAGAAATGGAAAATATTTAATGTTGTAAAAATTAGTAATATAATGAAAAAAATCTGGTGCATTTGTCTCCTTTTTTTTTTGTTGTTTTTACCTGCTACTGTTGATTTTTGTACATTATGATTATGTGTCGCTAGAGCTTCTTGACCTCTAGATCCTTGGTGGTCCTTAGTAATTGCGTTGCTGACATCTTGACTGCCCTCTGCTGGAACAGAGGTAGTCTCCCTAGGGGACCAGGCCCTTCATCCACAACACCCTCAGTTTAAGCACCCTTGCTAGCATCTGGCATCCTGCTAAATTAGAGCCTCTTAAGGCAAATTGATTTTCTTTCAAAGACCAACTTGACTCCGAAAAGTGATTCAGAGTCCTACTTCACTTGCTGCTGCAGAGAGAAATCTCAACCTTCATTTTCCTTTAACACGGGCCAGCGTGTTCCTGCCTCTGAGTTGTCTGTGAGCTAATTCTACAGATGCTCAGTGAGGAATTAAACCTTTTGCTCTAAAAGTCATGGGCATGAAGCCCCTCTCCTTCCTCATGGTGAGTCATATATTGTGACAGTACTTGATATGGTCCCTTTTTTGAAACAAGCTGCAAAAGTGCTTGTTCCAATTGTGCTTTTGTTTGAAGTTTTAATCTCCCAGATTTGTGAGAATGGCTCTTTTCCCTTCACATTGATTGTGTGTGGAAGCAAGTCATGGCCCTATGCTAGCGCTCAAATGAAGCTGCTTTTCCCTAGAAATGTTTCCAACAGATAAAAGTATTTATGAACATTGAGAAAACCAGGGCCTGTGCTCTGATCATGTGGAATATTCATTACACCAGAAGGTACATGTCAGTCACTACAATAAGATCACATTTGAAAGGACAACAGTGGTTCAATGATGAAACCATAGCCTTTCAGAGACTTCATGCAGATACCACAGAATCGCCACATCCACACCTTGGAAACAGGCCAGATGGGCACCCTAATCACTGCTGACAGTGGAACAAGGAGGGTGAGACTAATGAGTCCAAGTCAGTCCTCTCACCTGTTAGATGAAGATGTCCTTGAGTACAAAACCTTGCTGTGTTTCACAGGTGACTCTTGTACCATATCTGCTGGCTTATAAGCAGTAGTCGGTTGAGTGAAGGCTTCTTGTTTTGTGTAAGTGCCTGAGCAGTGAAATGATCTCTGTATCGCTCTGAAGTCTGTGAGGCCTGAGGAAGTACCATTTCTCCTTGTTTGGCGGGAGTGGTTTTACCCTTGTGTGCACTCTCTGTGCCTCACACTGTGAATGGATATAACCAGGCATCCCAACAGTGGCTCACCTGATGGCTCTTCCAGGAAGGGTAGTTTTTTTTTTTTTTTAATGCACCTTCCAAACTTTCCAGGTCCTCAAATAGGAAAGGAAGGCAAAGAGACATAGTGATTTGGGGATTATTTCCTGTTCTGTAGTAATAGCTTTTACTTGGTATGGCATGCCCCCTTTCTAAAAATCCACCATGATGTCAGGAAACTGAATCTGCACTGCAGTCTTGGGAAATAAAACCTGCTAGCTTCCTCACTCCTGGCCTTAGGTCTGGCATGTTTGATGTGCAGTGTCTCATTCACAAGGATGCTGGTTTACAAGGGTCCCTCAGAGCCTTTCTTCAAACCCCTTCCATTTTTAGTATGCCTCCCCCAATTAGATATTTGGCATGCCTTAATCAGCAGTTAGAACCCCTTCTTGATTTGTACTTTGTTGACTGAAGTTAGAGGTGGACTCATTTCAGAACGCGTTTTGTTCTTTAGTTTTGCAATGCATTTGTAATTCACAGCTGTTACTATGACCTAACATCACTGAGTTAGACCCCAAAGTCACGTCATTTGCTAAAGGAAAAAAGTAGAGACTTAATTACTGTCCGGAAGTTATTTTCTTCTTTAGTATAGGTTTCCCACTTCGAGTAGATATTGCTGTTAACTTTTGCCTTCTACCCTGTTTGCTTACCTTCCAAAATCAAAACACTTTTCCCAGAGAATTATCAGCCTATTGAATAGACTTCTGAATAATCTGTATCCTACCTGTCTCCTATTAATCCTCAGACATAATTCACGTATTTGTCAACGATTCTCACGTCTCTTCACCACATTCACTGTATCCATTTGTTGTCACCAGTATCTCCCTGCCCCAAATTATATGGTAGTAACCTTGGGCAAATTCATATTTACAAATGGCCTGTTGTTTTAGAGGATCAGATCAATAAATAGGATTTTTCACTTATTTTTTGGACTGTTGAGTTCACTGTTTTAAACAAGAAATCTCAAGTACATGGACAGCACTCACAGCAAGCCATAGGCAGAAAACTGATTACATGTTCTCAACCAAAGTTTAGAAGTCATTGCGTGACTTAGGGAGTCTAACAGGTCATCCTGTCTCCGTGGCACTCCCAGGAGAGATGCCACGTTCAGAGGTTGGACAGTCTTTCTTTGGTGCCGTAGGGAGAAATGGAGTCTCTGTGTTTGCTGAAGAGTCTCAAAAGGCAGTGCCATTTACAAGGATCACAAACACAAATATCCTCCACCATCCACGATGGTCATGTCCAGGGCCACGTGAGGACCTCCGATGTTGGAGGAGGGGCCTACCCACGTTAGTTAGATGATCACTTTCTCCCCTTTGTACCATCTCTTGACAAGGTTTGCCATGGTCTTTACCTTTCCAGAGCCCAACTTTACCTTGAATCCATTGTCTCTTAGATTAGTAGTGTGCATTGTTTTTTATATGCAGAATGTTGAGGATTTTATGTCTGCCTCTGTATCTTCAGTCATGATTTATGCTTAACAGCTGAGAAGTCATCGCAAATCAAGGGCTGTGATTTCAAGAGTCTTTTTGAACTCTAAGCTGAACCTTTACAATAAATTGGGAGTGTGGCAGGGAAGATGGCTATTTGTTTTTTTTTTTTTTTTCTTAATTCAAATCCTATTTATATAGTGTTAAATTTGAGGTACTATAGTTTATATAAAAGTTGAATATTTAGATGATATATGTCAGTATTAGGAATTTGTCTGAAGCCATTAATTAACAAATTAAATAATAAGTATGAAAATGATTGTCAGTAAATTATCATATTGAATTTTTTGTTTATTTTGTAGTATCTTGTATTTATCTGCACTTTGTGTGTATATATATAGATATATACACACACATACATATACAAACATGTAAATAACTTCATGTTATTCCTTATCTGAATTGCCACAATTTCTTTAATGTATGTTTACACTGTTTTTAATTACTTTAAAAATAAACTATGTTTAGCACATTTTAATTTAGTCTTTGTATTTGAAAACCCAGTGTTAGAGGGCAGCTGTCTTGGATTCATATAGAGAAAAATCAAAGTTTCAGGTACTGTGAATGGTCATTTTGGGTATGGCTGAATGGAAAAATCATAACAGAATTGATAACTTTTTCCTGATAATTGGACCCTTTCCTGAGCAACTTTAATGTTGGTACTTACTAGTAATGCAGGTACTGGACTTCCCTGGTGACACAGTGGATAAGAATCTGTCTGCCAATAGAGAGGACATAGGTTCAGTCCCTGGTCCCGGAAGAGTCCAGGTAACTCTGAGCAACTAAGCCTGTGCACTCTAGAACATGTGTTCCTCAACAAGAGAAGCCACCTCCATGAGAAGCCCACGAACCGCAACAAGAGTAGCCCCTGCTTGCTCCAAATAAAGAAAGCCCGTGGACAGCAACAAAGACCCAGTGCAACCATAAATAAAAATTTTAAAAATAGGAAGAATGCAGATGTCTACAGGAAAAGGAAGCAAATAAATCATAAATTCTAAAAAATAAAAAGGTATGTAGGCTTACCTGAAATAAATACATGCAAGTTCACAAGTGTCCTGTGAAAGAAGAGCATGCTCAGTGGTGTCCGACTCTTTGTGACCCTATGGACTGTAGCCCTCCAGCCTCCCCTGTCCATGAGATTCTCCAGGCAAGAGCACTGGAGTAGGTTGCTATGCCCTGCTCCATGGGATCATCTGACCCAGGGGTGGAATTCGTGTCTCCTGCAGCTCCTGAATTGCAGGCAGATTCTTTTCCACTGAGCCACCAGGAAGACGTATCAGCATACACATAATCCTCTTAGATGCTTATTAGTTTTGTGACCCTTTTTGTCACTGTTTAGCTTCCCAGGCGGTGGTAATGGGAAAGAAATCTGTCTGCTAATGCAGGGGACTCAAGAGACAGGAGTTTGGTACATGGGTTGATCCCCTGGAGGTATTCTTGCCTGGGATGGAGGAGCCTGGCAGGCTACAGTCCTTGGGGCTGCAAAGAGTCAGACACAACTGAGCACATGGTCACTCTGACTTCTAGCTAGAAATTTTACTTTTCTCCCTCAAGAAAGAGAATCATGTGTTTATTTTTTGGTGCTAAGTAGATTATTAGATTGTAACAAATCACATTGCAAAATCTAAGCCTGATGGGTTAGTAACAGAGTCATTGGGCATACAACCTGATTTGTTCAAATTTCTTCCATGTCAAGAGGAGAAGCAATAAATTCATGACAAAATCTGTTGGAATAAAAAGATAGTAATGTAAATAAATTCCCGTATGATTAAGCAGGAAAGGACTGTAGGATAGGTATTAGAGATCACTGTGGATCAGCTACTGTTTGAGAGTGTTAGGTTAGAAGAAACTGACCTAGATGGAATCTCCTATAACTGATATTTTAAAAATAATTTTTTAAAGGCATTATATATATCCTAATAGGCAAATCTGGAATGCTTTAAACATCTATTTGGGGTGTTTTTTTGTTGGGTTTTTTTTTTTTTTTTTTTACTGTATTGGTTTTGCCATACATTGACATGAATCTGCCACGGGTGTACATGAGTTCCCAATCCTGAACCCCTCTCCCACCTCCCACCCCATATCATCTCTCTGGATCATCCCCGTGCACCAGCCACAAGCATCCTGTATCCTGTATCAAACATAGACTGGCGATTCGTTTCTTGGTAATTATAACCCTGTATGCAAGACAGCAAAAGAGACACAGATGTATAGAACGGACTTTTGGACTCTGAGGGAGAGGGAGAGGGTGGGATGATTTGGGAGAATGGCACTGAAACATGTATACTATCATGTAAACATCTATTTTGATGACTTATTTTAGTCATGTAGAGTTGGCTAATTGGTTTATAACCAACCCAAAGTGTAAAATACCCATAACCACACTGATGCAAGGAAATGGCAATAAATTTCATTTATATAAATAAATGTTAAATAGAGAAGAGATAAATATTCTGTACAGAAGAATTTCAAATAACAATTGATATTTTATTATTTTTTCCTGTAGGGATTTGAGTTAAACCCTTCCCCACTTGAGGATGAGCTAGGCTTAATGACTAGCTTCTAAAGATAGAGTTCAGAAAAATTATTATACCTCTACAGAGGAGAAGGCTGGCAGACAAGATCTTAACCAAGTGACAAAAATTATCATCATGGATATTGTGCAGTTGTCTTGTAACCTGTAAGGCGATGTGATGGGAAGAGCATATCACCTCTGTGGTTTTCTTTCCCAAAACCCATAAATCCAGTCTAATCATCAGAAAAATGTCAGGTACATCCAGATGGGAAACATTTACAGGATGAATACTAGGTCAGTACGTCTCAAGATTGTCAAAGTCTTGAAAAATAAGATAATACTGAGAAAGAGTCACAGATCAGAGGAGACTTGGAAGACTACACCCCTGGATTGCATTCTAGAAAGGAAAGAAGATATAAATGGAAAAGTGATGATGTCCAAAGAAAATCTAAAGTTTAGCTAATAATATAAAAAATTAAAACAGTACCAGAAAGTAGTCACAAGATAGTGACATGAACTGGGGGTACCTTATTTCCTTTGTGGAATTTAAGTTGCTTTTGTTCAAAACAAATACTTTTACTTGTTTCCCCCTTCTGTGTGTGGGACATGTTGCCTATTCATCACTGAATCCAGGCGCTAGATCAGAGCTTGGTCTACAGTAGGGTCAGCCCCTTTCATTAAATGAATGAATCTACTAATGAACATTTCTAGAGTTTAGAGAATCCACCTGTGTTGCTTTTGTGTCTATGTCTCCTTGCCCAGGAATAATGGGATTCATTCTTTCAGTTCAGTTCAGTTCAGTTCAGTCGCTCAGTCTTGTCCCATCTTTGCGACCGCATGAATTGCAGCACGCCAGGACTCCCTGTCCATCACCAACTCCCGGAGTTCACTCAGATTCACGCCCATCGAGTCAGTGATGCCATCCAGCCATCTCATCCTTTGTCCTCCCCTTCTCCTCCTGCCCCCCAATCCCTCCCAGCATCAGAGTCTTTTCCAATGAGTCAACTCTTCACATGAGGTGGCCAAAGTACTGGAGTTTCAGCTTTAGCATCATTCCCTCCGAAGAAATCCCAGGGCTCATCTTCAGAATGTACTGGTTGGATCTCCTTGCAGTGCAAGGGACCCTCAAGAGTCTTCGCCAACACCACAGTTCAAAAGCATCAATTCTTCGGCACTCAGCCTTCTTCACAGTCCAACTCTCACATCCATACATGACCACAGGAAAAACCATAGCTTTGTCCTCTAAATGCATGGTTCTACCCTGGAGTTATTTATATATTAATGGAGAAAACATACCCTTCCTCATGATCATTATATAATGTTCTTAAGTATAGAGATTATACAAAGCTTGATCTTCTGAGAAAGGAAAGGCTACCCACTCCAGTATTCTGGCCTGGAGAATTCCATGGACTATACAGTCCATGGGGTCTCAAAGAGTCGGACATGACTGAGTGACTTTCACTTTCACATCCATACCTGACTACTGGAAAAACCATAGCTTTGAGTAGACGAACCTTTGTTGGCAAAGTAATGTCTCTGTTCTTCTGATAGACCTGTAAATACTTGAATTAAGCTGGATGATTTGTCAGTGATGTGGAAGTGCTTGATTTTCTAAACCATTCCATACAAAATAGCTCCAAAACTTGAAAATTAAGCTATGCTAAACTTACAATTGAATTTCTTGGGCCAGAGAAGTTGAGTTCTTAAAACTGAAAAATACAGCAGTTCTTCCTATTTAAAAAAAAAAAAAAAAAGACAATGTAGATGAGAACATTTGAAACCTCTTCATATAGGACACCCTTGGGAACACAAGTTCGCAAAATACTGGTTGAATACTTACACAAATGGTGTTTCTGGGTGTTTCATGTCAATGAGCCAAGCATGGCATTCAGCAGGGCTCTGCTGGTTGATAGAAATAAGTTACCTGAAACTCTCTACCTTTCCAAATTACCAGGAGCCAGTCTACTAAAGATTCCCTTGGTCAGCCTGGGCTAAAGAAAGGAAAACAATAACATATATTTCCCAATCTTCATTATGGATTTTGAGATCACTGAGTCACATATCTACAGACAAGCTTATTTTTCACAGATTGAGTGCATTGTATGTTGCCTTAGCAACTACAGTTCAAATGTCTCTCAAACATTTTTGGAGCAACAAAAGCAGAAATATGTCTTCAATAATTCATGCTTGGAACCCAGTATGTTAAGCGCATGAGCCTAGCTAGTGGGTACATCTCCATGTGTTCCCCTATCCAGGCCCACAGCCTTTGGCATCTAGAATCCTTGAGGCTTTTGAGGGCAAGATTTAGAAATGAGTCAAAAGCTCTCATATCACTAATTAGAAAACTGAAGGCCGTGTCAGTATGTTTTCAGTGGAATCCTGGAATCCTCTGCTGTGATCTGACCACTAATTTTTAGATGTGTGGGGAGGACAGTTTCTTATATGCTTTGACCTTTGAAAAGTCTTAACTTTAGCTGGAAAAGATATCCTCTGATGAAGCGTGTCTTCCCTGATGGGTACTTGTGCAACGAGAAGGCAAAAGATAGTATTCACCAGCTTTGGCTATTATAAAAGGAAGAAAAAAAAATATTTTCAGGGTTCAAGAATTTCTGAAAAGTAGGTATAAAATATCTAGCCCAATGCCTTGAACCTAACAGATATTACTGGATAATAATTATTATTAAATTAGGCATATGATGATTTTGCAACTTTCTGATGTAAATGGCAAAAGAACCAGTGAAACCCGAAATTGTAATAATAGACATTAAACAATGTACCAAGAACATGATACATAACCAGAAGTCCATACTGTCTCATGATCCTCTGATCCTTCCAACTACTACAACTACTAGACACAGGCATTGGATGTCTTTTTTTTTTTTTTTTGAAAACAGACTGAAAGGTTATTTTCTCCAGCTTCCCAAAGATCAGATACTTGATAGTGGTAGCTTGGACTCAAGCCCACATGTCTGCTTTGAAAGCTAGTACTCTTTACAATCAGCGTGTTGTTCAGTCACGAAGTCATGTCTGACTCCCTTGACCCCGTAGACTGTAGCCTGCCAGGTTCCTCTGCTGATTTCCTCTTCCAGGAGATTGTCTTGACCCAGAGGTCCAACTCTGTCTCCTGTGCGTCTCCGGCAGTGCAGGCAGATTCTATACAGCTAAACCACCAAGAACGACACTAAGTGAGGTGTGGTAAAGACTCATAGACCACTGCATTTGAAAGAGGCCTTTGCCAAACTTAACCTTGCCAAGAAGAAAACTGAAGATGATGAGAGGATTCAAGCCCTGTTCTCTGACAATTGTTTTAGACCAGAGTATTGCTACTCCACGTGTAACCTTGAAACCATCCAAGAGCTGTTTAGAGACGTAGACTCTCAGGCTTTCTGAAGCAGCATCTGATTGTAATAAGATTTCGAGTGCATTTGTATAAACACTACACTTGAAAAGCACTGATTTATTGAAATTTTGATGAGGCTTTCAGGGAGATTTAAGGGCAAGAAGAGACAGAGCTTATGTCTTATTATTCTAAAGGCCAAAGATAGGACCCCTTGGAAGAAGTCACAAAAACTGATGCAAAGCTTTTTTAAAGGTAGTTTTATCACTAACACTTCAAGGAATGAACTCAAAGCACAGCCTTCCATCATAGTGTTTAAGCGCATCTGAATGACTTTTTTTTTTGGTCAGGGCTTCACAAAGAAAAACAGAAATATGAGAATTTAGACAAGTCTCAAAAGACAATCACTGAGCACCAGGACCTATGCAAATCATTGGAGAGCCCGAGTAAATTAGACATTATTCTTCCTTTCAAGAGGACTGTAGTTAATTGGGATAATAGATAAATCAATGAAATGTTGAAATGTTGAGACGATGGAGCGCTGTATGCTGTGAGAGCACAGAGGAGAGGCGCTGTTCTGAATCCAGGAGATGGAAAGGTGATGACAAGGAATACACTAGTAGATTGTATGCAGAGAGAGCCTGTGGGAGATTGTGCCTGGATGCCTCCACCAAACCGAGTTTGGCGAACTGAGGAGCTGGAGGGGGCAGGGCTCTGCAGGCAGGTGGGAGTTCCCCAGGAGCAGAGGAAGGGCTCACAGTGAGGGGTGGGGAGAGGGAGGGAGGAGAATGGGCAGTGGGGAAGCGCCGGGATGAGCTGCACTTCCTCTCTTCCTGTGTCTTCATCCTTTCAAATAACAAAGCGTAGCACCAAGCAGTGTTCTAGTTGCTCACCATTTAGAAAAATAATAGATACGGTCTTTGTTCTCAAGTTCATAGCTCAATGAGGGAGACAGACGAGAGTTAAAAACAATGGTACAAATGAAGAAAGTGTGATAGAGAAACACACGTCAAAGCTTTTACACAGGAAGGGAAATGTCCTCAGTAGACCTTCAAGAATGGAACGTGGGCGAGGAATCAAGGGAACAGAGACCCAGAGACTTCAAGGTGAGTGGGGGATGGGGTGAGCTGAGAGATTGGGATGGACGTGTATCCACTTGTTCTGTTGTTTAGTCGCTCAGTCGTGTCTGACTCTTTGCGACCCCATGGACTGTAGGCCACCAGGCTCCTCCGTCCATGGGATTTTCAAGGTAAGAATATTGGAATGGGTTGCCATTTCCTTTTCCAGGGGGCCTTCCTGATCCAGGGATCAAACCTCCATCTTCTGCAATAGCAGGCAAATTCTATACCGCTGAGCCGTCTGGGAGCCCCATATATGCACTACACTGTAGGCAATAGATGACTAATGAGAGCCGACTGCACAGCACAAGGAGCCTTGCTCAGTGCTCTGTGAGGGCCAAATGAGAAGGGAATCCAAGGAAGAGGGGTATGTGTATATGTGTAGCTGATTCACTTTGCTATACAACAGAAACGAACATTGCAAAGCAGCTGAACACCACCACCACCAAACAGCTGAGTGGGGTTTCTCCCATTCAAGATTAAAGGGAGATGGGAGGACAGGAAGAGGTACAAATGAGCAGAGCTGATTTCACGAGGAGGGCCATTCTGGAGCGGCAGGAGGCTTTAGGGGAAGGATGTGATCAGATTAGCTTTACGGAGACCAGAATGCAGGGTGAGCTTGTGTCTGAGTGTCGAGCATGTGTATCGGGCCCTGCAAGCTGAGGAGGCAATGTTACCTCAACCCTGAAAGACAAACAGGGTCAGTCCAAGGAAATGATTCATTGCAGAGGTCGAAGTGACATGACATGGCCATTGTTTGAATGAGTAATTTAGGGATTCAAATGTGGCTCAGATGTCTGTAGGGTACTGGGGAAGGAAGAGCAATACCGGCAATGGGCAAAGCTATCAATGCGCAAAGCTATCAATGCTGAAAGAAACAGCCAACAACCCTGGGCACCGTGAGTGGTGGAAGTGGGTAACAGGCTCACCTTCCTGGGCTTTTCTGATGCGCAGCCCTCCAGGCGCTGCCTAGCAGCAATGCTTAAGAGATTGATTGCTTAGTGCAGCCCACAAAATCAGGGGCTTTAACCGGAGTTTAAAGGATAGGATTCCTGGGTTGGGGGCTGTGAACTCCCTAGGTTGTCAGTATATGCAGATTTCTCCTCTCAGCAAGAGGGTCCATATGTACGATTAAACTCTCAAATTTCAGCACTCAGTTGATCTACCTTCTCCAGTAACAAGAATACCAGATGTTGCTGCATACATGGATGCTAACATTTGTGAGCAGCGTGTCTGTCAGAACCAGGAGTTGACCCTGAAGGTGGGAGTGGAGTTTGAGTGGGGACACCTTGACCCAAGGAATGAAGCTCTGTTGACTCAGCTCAAAAGCTCACGCAGCCAAATGCTGCAGCTGCTTGGTGAGGAAATGCTGAGACCACAGCACACATCGAGGGGATGGTCCTAAGGGGGCCAGAGGCAGCTGCAGGGGCTTTAGACCCCAGTGTCAGCCTGTTGCCTGGGGCCAAGTTATGGCCTAGAAACTGAGGAGGTGGCCTTTCTTCTGCTTTGGGAACTCATGAGATCCTTATGCCAGAAGGAATTTTCTGGTCCTTGCAGAGCAGAAAGCCTTCACACTCCCTGATGGTGGGCGTCTCGGGACTCCTTCGGTAGACCAGTCTTCCCTCTCCCCAGGGGGTATTGAGTGGTGTGAAGCACAAAACTCAGGGGTTGTAGAGAGAGTGAAACTGCTGAAGGTGGCGGAAGATTTTATTTTTAGTTTTGTCATAGCAATGTTTATGAAATCTGGCTTTGAGAGCCATTTTTTCCCCAATATATGTTAAAAAGAGATATATAGTTATCAGGTCTTTTTAGGTGAGAAACATTACCTTAAATAAACCAATACCTCTTGTAATGGATGCTTTAAGTGAGTTGCTTTTCTTAGTGATAATAAAACTTGATTCATGGAAGTAGTGGGGAATTGCTTAAGGACCAACTGGCCTCTACCTCTGCCTGTTAAAATCGCCGAGTGGGGGAAAGGAGAGGCAGGAAGAATCAAAATTCCAAACTGTGCTTGGTGAGTACAGTAAATAGTCTTCCAGAAGTGCCGGACAGTTTTCACTGCTCATATCCTCTCCGCCCTTTCAGAGTTGGAGCAGGTCACTCTCCTCCTGAATCTAGGCTGGCTGTAATGAGGAGAACGTGGTACAAGTGCTGTGCCGGTTCTGGGCCAGCTCGGGGCCCTCACTGCACGGCAAAGAAGCTGAGACTAATACAAGCAATTATTTGAAGCCACAGGAATAGGACGTGAGGAGCAGCGTTGTCGTGTGCTCCAGCCCCGAAGCCAGCTCAGTGTGGCTCCAGACAACTCCTGTGAACACAACAAGGCACTTATTCAAGTGACACATAAAAGCATGACAAATAATGAATTCTTTTAAGCCACCAAATTTTGGCACAGTCTATGTAGCAATAGATCATGGAAACAATAATTATGGGACCTTCTCCACTGACTGGAGAAGGCAATGGCACCCCACTCCAGTACTCTTGCCTGGAAAACCCCACGGACGGAGGAGGCTGGTAGGCTGCAGTCTATGGGGTTGCTAAGAGTCGGACATGACTGAACGACTTCACTTTCACTTTTCACTTTCATGCATTGGAGAAGGAAATGGCAACCCACTCCAGTGTTTTTGCCTGGAGAATCCAAGGGGTAGGGGAGCCTGGTGGGCTGCCATCTATGGGGTCACACAGAGTTGGACACGACTGAAGTGAATTAGCAGCAGCAGCATAGATCATTGACTGGAGAAGGCAATGGCAACCCACTCCAGTACTCTTGCCTGGAAAATCCCATGGACGGAGGATCCTCGTAGGCTACAGTCCATGGGGTCACAAAGAGTCAAACATGACTGAGTGACTTCACTTTCACTTTTGTAGATCATTGAAACAGTAATTATGAAACCATGCAGATCGTTGAAACAATAATTATGGGACCATGTAGATCATTGAAACAATACTTATGGGACCAAAGCACTGGGAATCCTGAGTTCCTGGGCTTTATAGCTGAATATGGTGAACTCTGGGAGTTGGTGATAGACAGGGAGGCCTGACGTGCTGCAATTAATGGGGTCGCAAAGAGTTGGACACGGGACTGTGCGACTGAACTGATGGTGAAAACTGTCAGTTCCCAGCACTCTCAAAGTCCTCCTTTCTCTCACAGTAATAGGAACCCCATTTTTTAGCTTGTGACATGGTAGCTCCAAAGAAAATTACATTTTCCAGGCTTCTTTGGTGTTATGTGTGGCTATGTGGTTAAATTCCAACAAAGCAATAAGAGAATAAATAATTACATCTTCCTTCTTGGCTCTTAAAGATAGGAGACAATCTCTTCTTCACTCTGTTCCTGCATCCTGCTTCTTGAAAGATGAGTGCTTTTGTGCCGCCCAGGAAGTGTGCCTAGAGCAACCAGATAAAAAGTCAGAGTCCCCTCATGACTTCATGGAGCAGAACCACCGTCCTCCTAGGCCACCTGCCTGTTACACGGAAGAGAAACTTCTCTTTCATTCAAAGCCTCTGTTGCATTTGTATGCTAACAAATACATTCATTTTCTGCTCACCCACAGACCTTGGAAGCAGTGATACCAGGAAGAGGGACACAGGGCAATAAACCCAGGGGCTTCCCTAGTAGCTTTCCAGGAGGTCAAAGTGCAGCCAAGGGAATAACTGGAAGTAGGCATGATTGGTTACATAACTTGGGGAGTTAGTCACTAGCACCTGTAATCCTCATAGATAAACAAAAGCCGTGTCCTCCAGCTGAGTGCATGCATGCTAAGTCACTTCAGCTGTGTCTGACTCTTTGCGACCCATTGGACTGTAGCCCAGCATGGTCCTCTGTCCAAGGGATTCTCCAGGCAGGAACACTGGAGTGTGTTTCTATGCCCTCTCCTGGGGATCTTCCTGATCCAGGGATTGAACCCTTGTCTCTTGGGTCTCCTGCACTGGCGCCGGGTTCTGAACAGGCGATGTGAATCACGTTTTCATCTCAGAGTATACCATCTGGGTTGTATCTCTCTGTTAGCTATTTGTGAGTCACTAGACTGTGAGCCCCAGGAAACCATGTTCTCTGAGCCCAAGGAAGAAGCACTGTGTAAGTGGCTTACCCAAATCTGATCTTCCTCCATGCTGACGGAACTTAGATTTCCTTCAAGGAAACAATGGCTTCCCTGGTAGCTCAGTTGGTAAAGAATCTGCCTGCAATGTAGAAGACCCTGGTTCAATTCATGGCTTGAGAAGATCCTCTAGAGAAGGGATCGGCTACCCACTCCAGTATTCTTGGGGTTCCCTGGTGGCTCAGATGGTAAAGAAGCCATCTGCAATGCAGGACACCTGGGTTTGATCCCTGGGTCAGGAAGATCCCCTGAAGGAGGGCATGGCAACCCACTCCAGGATTCTTGCCTGGAGAATCCCAATGGACAGAGGAGCCTGGCGGACTACAGTCCATGGGGTCACAAAGAGTCAGACATGGCTGAATGACTAAGCACGGCACAGCAAGGAGACAATATGCCCAGCTGAAGACCTGTATTTCCTGGACTCCTTTGCAATATGAAGACTATCTGATACAGCTTCTGCCATTAATATGTAAATGAAGGTTATAAATGGGAATTTCTGTGCAAGTTTCAGTTTTATTTTCTTAAGTGCTACACCCTTTTTCATTGTGATTTCTCTTCTTCTTCCTGCCGGGAAATTGGATGAGAGCCTGGAGGTGAAGCAACAATTTTGTGGCCCTAAAGGTGAAAACAAGAAAGAGCCTGGGTCATTTATGTTATTGTGGAATATAACTGCAAATTGTGCTGTTTTGTGAGGGAAAAAAACATATTGGTTAAGCAGTGTAGTTAAGTTTCAGCTACAGTCAGCCAAATGGAATACCTTCTTCCTCCTCATTCTACTAAACCATTTGCAGAACTGAAGAATATCAACCATGAGGAAATGCTGTGCTTTACATACATAGTGGCTGAGTACTGCTAATTTCACCTGCATTTTTGAAGGAACCAGGAACCCTGATTAAAAGGCTCAACGTTTGTGAGATATGACTTACCACGTACAGTCGATGAATTTACCCATTTCAGACCTTCACTGTGTTATGCTTCTCTCCCCATTTATATGTTGAGTAACTGAACTCACCAATCCAATTATGTCATATAGATTTGCAACCTAACCTTTAAAATGAGTATTTTGTTAACAATCATGAGTTTTATTTGTGATTCCATAAGAATATGACGAATCTGCTTTAAAAGGTACGTATTAACAGCAAATGGCCCATAGGAACACTTTTCACCTAGATAGAGTTCATTCTCTATTATAAATGTTTTCTCTGTATTCATCTCTAAGCACTTTCCAGAGGGATGCTCTACTTCAGATGGACAAAATAGACTTATGGCAGAAAGGCCAGGGAAAACGTTCAGGTCAGAGAAGGTAGACTTGGGGGAAAAAGAGGGAGAAGGGAGAATGAAGAGAAAACGGAGGGGTTGCAGAGTGACGGAGCTGATTGTCTCTGAACCGAGGATCCTGCCACTCATGTCTGAAGACTGTTATAAAATGCTGAGCACACACGGAGGCATGGAATAAACAGGAGACCTTTTCAGCTGGTAAAGAATCTGCCTGCAGTGCGGAGACCTGGGTTTGATCCCTGGGTTGGGAAGATCCCCTGGAGAAGGGAAAGGCTACCCACTCCAGTGTTCTGGCCTGGAGAATTCCATGGACTGTATAGTCCAAGGAGTCACAAAGAGTCGGACACGACTGAGCAACTTTCACTTCACTTCACTTTCATGCTGTTACCAATTAGAGTTCTTGGCCTCCCCCAGTTAATAGAAATTGGCTAGAGGCCAGACAAGAAACTCATGCTGGACTGGTTGGGGCCCCTGCCCCAATAAGCAGGGTGGAGCCAGAACAAACACCAGGTTCCCTAGGTGCTCCCTTTCTGCAGGTGAAAGTAGGGTGGAGGTAGATGGCCCAGCGGTTAGGCCAGAGGGCTGGCTTGTTTTTTCCCACCCCTTAGATGGTGTGTGTGCAGGGGGCGTGTCAGTATCCTGCTTTTGCTCCCAATACTCTGTTTTTGACCACAGGCTCCTCAAAAGTGGCAGCTGGGTGGTTTTGGTCTCTTTGTATCTTTTGGGTCCAAAATTTGCCCCAACTGGGCATGCACGCAGCTATAGTTCCACACAGTTTCTTTGTATGCTGTCGCTCAAGGAGGGGTGTGCTCAGGTGCAAGCATTGTAGAATGGTAGCAAAGGGCCCCAGGTCCCAGGCCTGTCTCAAAGTGACCGGGTGAGTGAGTGGAGGGGTCTGCTGCCCTGCCTCCCAGCTCCCAACCCAGTGTTTCTCTCTGCAGTGTGCAAAGCCTCAGCTCTCTCACTGTCAAGGAAGACTGAAGTCCTCTTTAGCTTTATCTAACGTTTGCTTATTAATTTCTAAGTATCAGTTGTATTTTAGTATATGTGTTGATTCTTGCAGTCATTTGGTTCTTGTCACCAAGGGTCTTGAAACAAGCTTCAGTGGTCAATAGGAATTATACTTAAATGGAGATAAGGCTGGGCTTGGGGTCAGAAAACCAGGTTGGAGTCCTCATTTAGCCATGGACTTAGTTGTCTAATTCTGTGCAGCCCTTTGTTAGCCTCAGTTTCTCCATCAGAAAAAATAGAGATAATATCCATCATATAGTTCGTTATGAAACTTCTGCAGACTAGTGTACTTCTCCTCCCGGAGTACTCCCCAGCAAAATTTAAAAGGTGAAAGACAGAATCTACCGACAGGGATATGGCCAAGAAAGCATGGGTTAGCAGGGATCTTGCAGCCAAACTTAGAGTTCAGACAGGTAACAAAAAAGTGCAAAGTGAGCCAAGTAAGACTCATGATTTAGAGAATGCTGTACCTAAAAGCCAGACCTATTAACCTCCAACTGATTTCCGCGTGCTTAGCCGCTCAGTCATGTCCGACTCTCTGGGACCCCAGGGACTGTAGCCCACCAGGCTCCTCTGTCCATGGGATTTTTCAGGCAAGAATGCTGGAGTGGGCTGTCCTTTCCTCCTCCAGGGGGTCTTCTCGTCTCAGGGACTGGACCCATCTCTCCTATATTTCCTGCATCGCAGGCAGATTCCTTACTACTGAGCCACCTGGGAAACCCCTGAAGGTCTACCTACCCACCAGGTAGGGCTGGAGGGCAGTAGGGTTCCCCTGGCAGCTCAGTGGTGAAGAGCCCACCTGTCAGTGCAGGTGACATGAGAGACGTGGGTGCAAAGGCAGTGGAACTCAGGGGCTCAGGAGCCGGACTGTCTGCACTCAGGTCCCAGCCTCAGTTTCCCTCTATTTAGAATAGAAGTACTCTCATGGCATTTATTTACTGTTGGAGGATTAAATAAGTGGATGTTGCCATGTAAAACTGTAGGCTTTTCTGATTTTTTGAGAGGTGCTGAGATCTGGGGATTTGTCTGTAGTCCCTTGCTTTCAGAGTGTCGGCAAATATTTCAGAATATCGAAAGGTTTCTTGGACCAAGCAACATAATCTTAAATGCAGCTAGCGGGCTACCTGTTCATGATCTTTGGGTTCAGCACATTTAGGGGAAGGCTTCAGCCTTTCTGTTCATTTCTTCCGGTTGAAGAATAGGTCTTCTTGGGTGAGGAAACTCTTACCAACATCTGAAGCCCTTGCCGCCAACACAGCCTCCTCATTTGCCTTATGAGTAAACAGACAGGCTCCATTAGGGAAAAAAAAAAACAACCAAGTCTAGTTGGCAGAGTTGAAAGCAGATAGCTGTGAACAAACAGGAGAGCTCAGCAGAATCTAAAGGTGCTGAGGAAAAGCTGCATTATCTCACTGGCACCGTGAGTGGGCAGAGGAAATATTGGCTTGTGTGTGAAATAAAGGTGATTGTGTGTGAGCAGGAGGTGGCCAAGAACGTGAACATTTTAAACAGTCTTCTAAAATAGGCTTACTGGGATCTCAGAAACAACAACAACTTGAATTGTTTACCCAGTGTCCAGCATCTCTCAGCCTGAGACCCCCAGGTTCAGGACCAGTCGTAATCAATATCGTCAAGTCTTTGTGAATGTGAAGCACACTTCACTGAAATATTATCGCCTCCACATTTTAAGCCCTACCGCTACCTTCTGTTTTCTCATTAGGAGCATCCTTGCAGGGACGGTGGGGGGAGAGGAGTCCTCTCTGCTGCTTCTTGGTTCTGGTGAGGGCCGCCACATACCTGTGCTGAGGTGGGGTTTGGCCAATTCTTCTTAAAACATAGATTAAATCTATTAGAATTAACTCTTCAAAAAAAAAAAAATCCTCCTGCTGTGGGTTTGCTTCTTTCTGAGTTAGAGTGGAGCAGTTATGGGGTGGAGCACAGCCAGGGCAAAGAGAAGGAAGGGCCTCACCGCTTGGATGCTGACTGTCCGTGGCTCTAGGCTAGCCGATCTCCTTCAGTCATTGCATTTCAGGCGTGTAGATCTGGGGCCCTTTAGACTCATGACAAGAAATCCTGTAAGCTGCCCATTTCCTTTTTCATGCAATGATAGGCAAAGGGCTCAATAATAAAAAAGGGGGGAAAAAGAACTTTCTGTTCTCTAGATAAGGACTTTACATTTTCATAGAATTCTTCTACTTGACTTTTTTTCCTCTTGCGGTATCACCTGTATTGATGGTTTTATTCTGTCAGTATAATCACCTCACAGCGGGCAGAGAGACTTGTGGTTAAACTCCAACTTTCTGGATTTGAATCCTGATTTTTCTAAACCCTAATATTCTAACTAATAAGACAGGAACACTAATAAAATATCTCATAGATTATTAGTAGTACAAGAAGTGGTCCTTAGGCTTCTCTGTTCATGGAATTCTCAAGGCAAGAATACTGGAGTGGATAGCCATTCCCTTCTCCAGGGGATCTTCCCAACCCAGGGACTGAACTCAGGTTCCCTGCACTGCAGGTGGATTCTTTACCGTCTGAGCCACCAGGGAAGCCCCCTTAATACAGTTTCTATTATTATTAGTTCTTATATCAATCCTAGAAAGAAAAGTATTATCTAAATTTTACAGATGTGGAGTGGATTTAAGAAACTGCAATAACAAGAAAGGGTTATTTCCCTGGTGGCTCAGACCTTAAAGAATCCGCCTGCAATGCAGGAGGTCTGGGTTCCATCCTGTGTCTGGAAGACCCCCCCGAGAAGGAAATGACAGCCCAGTCCATTATTCTTGTCTGGAGAATCTCATGGACAGAGAGCCTGGTGACCCCTATAGTCCAAGGGGTGACAGAAGAGTCGGACACAACTTAGCGACTAAACAACGACAAATAACAAGAAAGTATAAGTTTAAAAGTCTTTATTTTTTCTTCATAACTAGTGCCTCTCATGGGAAGTTACAGATTCTTGTTGCTTCTTCTAGCCCTAGCTAAGGCATAATTTCCACCAATATTGATGACAATTTTCCTCTTAATCATGATACCAGAACTGGCCTAATGTGTGCTGGGTTTCTTGGTTGTATCATGATTTGGCTTAGAAATGCATTACAAGATACCAATTTAATAGGTATGCATTCTCAGATGAGAATCAAAACTACTAAATAAAAATCTTCCATGTTACTAGCACTGCTGGTTGGGAGAACATAGATGAATAGAATAAATATAGTTTTAAATACCAGACTTTCAAAACCTTCATTTAATGGTGGAGGAAAACAACACTACTAGACATGCTTGTTCAAAGCTTTTCATATGGTTTAAAAAAAAAATTCTAGAAAATGGTTTACATTTAAAAATTAAATCACACAGGCAGCCTAACTGGCAGCCAGCATCTATGAATGTTAAGAATAGAAAATTATGATTGTTCTCCAAACTGACCTGTTCCAACAAAGAAGAGGCTAGTCTAACCGTAAGCAAAGATGGGGTTAAAAGAGGGGAGAGGAAGGAATGGACCGGGAGAGGGATGCAAGCCACATTTCCTTCTCACGCTCGGCTCATTACCATTGGACAAAGCGGATCAGCTTTCTGAGTTTCATTTTCTGTACTTCAAAAATGTAGTGATAATAAATTCTTGCTTTCCATCAGGGATGCTTTTCCAGACAACACATGAGACAGTGATTGTGTAAGTTTTTCAAATGGTAGCAGTTAATCCAAATATGAGCAATTATTAATATGTCAGCTGCTGCTTGAAGAAGTGAAGAAGGAATGCTAAATTAAATTCTAATGGTATAAGAATTCATAGGTATTATTTAAGGGGAGAAGTTGAATTACTACTTCTATTTCATTATGTGTGTTTTTTTAATTTATTGAAGCATAGTTGATTTATAATTTCTGCTATACTATAAAGTGATTCAGTTACACATATATATATTATTGTCATATTCCATTAAAAGATTTACTACCTACTTTGTTTTATTCCTGGTGCTTTAAATCTCAGATACCTGAGTCTTATTTAAAATGATAGTCTATAGGAAATATAATATTGATAGATAAGGAGGATAAATAGTATGAGGTAGAAAGGAACAGCTTAAAATATTTGGATTTTAATTTTTTTTTATTTCTTTATAAAATTTTTAAAGAAACTAAGACTCTTATTTATTAAAACCTTTCCATAGAGCACAACACGTATTTCGTGGGATATTTTAACAAAAGAGCCAGTGATGTTGAGAAGCAAACTGACTGGCAAGGGTTTGCCCTCTGTCTCTCAGCAAAGCCTCTCCAGTGCTACGTGGTCTTCTGTGTCAACTTCGTGGCTGCCACACTAAGAAAGGTCTTCCTAGGAAGGTAACACTGTTCCTTACTAAAAGGATTAGCGAAATCAGCCTAGGAGAGGAGATTGCGATTCAATCCTTAAAGGATAAAAAAAAACTTAGACAAACAGCGAAGCAGAGGACACTCGTGGGAGATTATTACCATTGATTTCATTGAACTTATTTCTCTTCACCTGTTTTAAGAATTACACCTAAGTTAGTGTGTCCTAGTGGTACAACTTGCCTACTTACACAGATGATTGATATATGCTAAAACTTTCATGTTGTAGAATTTTTTTTATGTATTACCTGAATTAATGTACTCTTAAAAAGCATACTTCTAGTTGAAGCACCTCTTTTTGTCCTTCTAATAATAATAATAAAAAAAATACCAGCACATTGAAAGTTCAAGGGATGGCGTAAATGATAGTGCTGGCTGGACCGGTGGAACTCTGAGCTGAGTTCTGATTCACTCTGAACTAGTTCCCTTCAAAACCCAACTCATAACACCCACAAATCTGCCAAGGTGAAAGAAAAAACAACAGGTTTCACTTTGGTTTCCTTTGAAACTTCTGAAAGTTTTAAGAATTTTACTCAAAGGGCAAAGAGGAACAGCCCCAGTCCTTTCCTGCCCTAAAGCCTATTATTTATCAGATGTTTGGACACTTACAACAATAAACATGAATTGTGGACTCTAACACATTTACTGCCTTATTTACTTCTCAAGATCTCCAACAGACCCTAAGAAATAAATACACATTTATGTGGAAGCATTATCAGGGCCCACATGTGTAACAGTTTTAGTCTCATTGGAAAGTATTTGCATCTTCTCTCATAGCAGTAACTGGAGAGATGTTCAGTTCAGTTCAGTCGCTCAGTCGTGCCCGACTCTTCGTGACCCCATGAATTGCAGCATGCCAGGCCTCCCTGTCCATCACAAGCTCCCAGAGTTCACTCAAACTCATGTCCATTGAGTCGGTGATGCCATCCAGCCATCTCATCCTCTGTCGTCCCCTTCTCCTCCTGCCCCCAATCCCTCCCAGCATCAGAGTCTTTTCCAATGAGTCATCTCTTTGCATGAGGTGGCCAGAGTACTGGAGTTTCAGCTTTAGCATCATTCCTTCCAAAGAAATCCCAGGGCTGATCTCCTTTAGAATGGACTGGCTGTATAGTGTGCAGCAAATACCTGAGCTGGGGAGGCTTGTGAGCCTGGGATTGTCTGAGTTCCCAAAGCCCCTGCAGACATGTGGAAGGTGCCCTAAGGGAAATGGCAGAGACACAGTAGCAGTATGGGTGCAAAAGACAAATCTCTGCTTTCACAACTCTCTGGGATCACTTTTGAGTCTTTGGATGCCATTAATAAATGTGTTCATTCTTTAGCAATAGTGTAAAATTAGCTAGCTTTCAATTGTATTTACAGTAACTACCTATAAAGCCCAGCTAACCCAGAGCCACTTCCTTTGCCAAAGTTCACATTGTACTTTTCATATAAACACACAAAGAGTCATGGGAATGGTCATTGACCTTCACAGCTAGAACACAGAGGAGTGGTAAAAGTACTGTACATAGGAAGCTAAAACCTTTGTTAATGTAATTGAGAAGTTGATTTGTTACATTTTCTTTCAATTGCCTCTCCTGGCAATGAAAGGGCTCTGACCCCATAAAGGACCACAGTCTGCTATGGGACCAACTCACTCACCCTCCCCCCAACCTCCAGCACCTGTTCAGACTCTTTTCTGTCTCTCTTTGGGTTGCTTGTAAAGTGAGTGGCTGCTCTGCTGACATAGTTGGGTTTGCATTTCTCAGATGCTGAAATTTTTTTTGGAAAAGAAACATAAAAATAAGTCATAATAGCAGCGACAGAACTTTGAGAAATAATTAGCTATTAAATAATTCCTAAATGAAAGGCCCTTGCAGATGACTTGGGGACAAGATTTATTTACTGTGACATTTTTCACGTGATAGTACAGTTTAATTCTTTGTTCAAGGTCTAAGTTTTCTCTTTCAATAATCTTTCCTGTTTTTCTTATTTATATAACATCTTTTTAATGACACTGTCAAACCATGGTAGTTTTCTTACTTAAGATAATTGTCTTAGGCCCCTTCTTTCACTGAATTGTTGTTTTCATAATATGAAGTTCTCAGATACTCAAGCACTACTGTTTTCATTGGCTTTTTCATTGCCCTTGTTCTCCCAAGACTTTGACAAAAGTTTTCATCTATGAAGCATTTCATGCTACCACTTTGACTTGTTATTTCCCTTTTTGTCAACATTTCCAAGCCCAACAGACCCAGCTCCAGATTACTTTTCTTTGGGCTACATTAGCCTCTCTCCTTTCCCTGAATTATAACACTAGAATAGAAACCTATGATTTAAGATTTAGTTAATGGCATAAATTTCCTTGAGTCTTTATCATGTGTGCAGTATTCCTCAACTCTAATAAGATCATGTATTAAATGTGGATGGACTTTGTCTTCTACTTAGATAACCCTTTAAGATCTTGAATGGCAGATGATACAACCTTGATGTATGTTGGTTAATTTCTTGGGAACTGTGGGGGACATTCCATCTTGTCATTTTTCAGGTCCT
Source organism: Neotragus moschatus (assembly GCA_006410615.1). Lineage (NCBI taxonomy): Eukaryota > Metazoa > Chordata > Mammalia > Artiodactyla > Bovidae > Neotragus > Neotragus moschatus. The sequence continues at coordinate 27,668 of SJYA01004343.1, forward strand.
TAGATGGTCTGAAGAAATGTTTTGTATTTCATTCCCCCTCCTAGTCATTTTAAGCCAATTTATTAATAGACTTTGATTCATTAAAATAGGATTCTATTTTAAAGGTCACTGGATCAAGCATTTAGTTGACAACCTACATCTTTTTTTCTTTTCTTTTTGTTTAAATCTTGGTCACTTTTGGAAGATAATGCAGTTTCATTCCTCTTCCAGGTTTACAAAACTGTGATTTTAAATACTTGAAAACATAAAATATATAGAGAGATCATTCATATATTCATTTCATATATGAAATCACCCTACTGATTTTTGTGCAAATTAGTGATGAGATGTAGATGTTACAAATTTCTAGAACTAATAAACTCTTTGTTAAACTTTATTCTTATCTTTGCTTTTGTCTCTCTTTTAGCCTGAAAAAATAAGAAAGTAAAAGATTTCACACATTTATTGATGAATGGGTCAAAGGTAATCATCAGTAGAGCAGAAATGCCTACTTCTATCATTCTATCATTGTTTTTGGTTGAGAAAAAAGAATGACAGGAGTTTAATGTGTCCCAAAACAACTTCATTTATCTGCAGAAATATGAGAAATTATTTCAAATTTTCAATAAATCCATAAATCCATAAAATCCATTTTTAAATAAATTCATAAATCCATGTATTGCTATACATATTAATCCATAAAATATGGATAGCAAATAATAATTATCTTATAGCTGTATCAAAATAATATTGTGATGCTAACTGAAATGGTAAATTAAATTCACTAACTCAAATCTATGTGAACAAAATTAAAGGGAACCTGCAAGTTTTCCAGCCTCTATATCAGCTGAAAACCCACTTCTGTTGGGAGTTCTACCTGAGCAATAACATTCAGTGTTCAACCTACAAATTTACATTCACAGCCTCCATGACCTTGGATGACTTGTGTACTCATTTGAGCTTCAGATTCTTTATTTGCAAAATGAGGTGGTCAAATTGATTTGTTTTCTTACAAATTTTTGTTGTTGTTGCTGAGTTAAAAAGTTAATGAAAGCAATGGAAGACACACGTACATACGGACACTAAAATTATACACAGACTGTGTTGGGATTTAAGCTGCTCAAAGCCATTGAACTACAGATACAGAACTCATGAACCAGAGGATTTTTAAAGGCCAGTGTAACTCAAATATCCTATGACTCTCTGAACATACTTTTGCTGTAAATAGTATAATGAGAGAAAAAAGGGAAGAAACATATTACATATATAAGCAAAAAGATAATTCAAGAGCAACATATATCTGGGTAAGAGGATTAATTTAGACACTAGATTGTGATGTTTGGAATGTGGTTAAAATAATGAATTTGATATGCAGAAGTGAATAAAATAAATCAGCACTAATAATGCATTTTAACAGTAATTTTTAAATGATAGATTTCTATTTATTACAAGATGAATTAACTTATACATCTCTAGAGATAAATTTTCTTTTCATGTCATTCAAAAATTCCATATAGAAAAATATACTGATTCAGAGAACAATTAAAACATAACGACTTTCAAATGAATACAGAAGACATTAATTTGAAATACACATTTTGAAGATGATTTTTAAATAATTTTTACCTTTATCATGCACAGTGTTAATTTTCGGTTGAAATTATTTCACAATTAACTTGGATTTAATAAAATGACTTCCATATTCCCATCTAAACCATTTATCTTCTGGGTATGGTTTGAAGCTATTCACTTATTATTTTAAGCAGTTATAATGATAGGATATGAATATAACTGGGAAGAATTAAAATGCAAATTAACATTTTGAATTATAACATTAAAATCAACTTCAAGAAACTATAATGGAAAACATAATTTGTTTTTCAGAACCAAGGTGTTATTAAAGGGAATGTGTAGAGAGGAGATGGAAAGATGAAAGGAATATTGTATCAGACACAAATCATTATTTCAGAGAATTAGAATTTACTGACAACAAAGTACAGAAGAGTAGGTTTTAATGCAGGAAAAATACATTAGGTTTGAAAATATCACAAGTCAATATTTTAAATTTCATTAGCGTTATATACTATAGCTCTCCAATTTCACAATTGAGAGGGTAAAAATCACTTTGGGGAAATTTCATAATTTTCAGATTATTGATAGATGTGTAGGGAATAAAAAGTAAGTTTTCCTTTCATTTTTTCAGAAATTAAATAGAAAGTTAAATTCAAACTGCATGAGGTTAAACAAAGCCAAGATATAAATTAAAAATCTGTTAAAAGTTAGATTGAACTACTTTTGTCTAGATTTCAATGTAAAGAAAAGGCAAAGTTAAAGAGTCTACAATGCAGTGAATAGAACTGCAAGTTCCAAAGCTTTTGAGATACTTGTATATCATATGTCCTCATTTTTCAGATAGGGAAAATGAGGTTCAGACATGTTAGGTAACTCACACTGGTGCAGTAAGAAGTGTCAGAGTATAGCATAGAACACAAGTTTTTTTAAACTTCCAAACTATTTCCCCCTGTATTTTAGCCTGCACTGATGACCCTTGTTCCCTCTTGTAAAAAGAACTTCGCTACATCTTTCTCTAGATTGCTGTGTACGCAAGCTTGCACTCATGCATGCATGTGGAGCTGAGACATTCTGCATCCCACAATACTTTCAACGTAAGCCCTGCTTCAGTATAGATAACTTGACACTGCAATAAGTTAGTTATAGCTCCACATGATATATGCAACTTAATTCTGTGCAAGAAAGTTATTAAAAATATGAAAATGATGTAAAGATAAATAGCCTCTGAGTTGAGTATTTTCTTAGTTTTTGGAAGAAATTTATTTTGTATCTCCACAGCAAAGGCAAAATGAACCACCAGTCTTAGATAGCCAACTCAGATAATTTAGAAACAAACAATAACCTCTTCCTGTCCCCAGATCACCTCTACTTGGGCCGGTTTCCTTACTGCCAAAACATATTTGTTATTAAGAAACACTCTATTAACTTAGCTACTTGTAGAGAAGATATTAAGTATACATGAATATTAAACTTGGAATTACTTTATTTTCATAAAATGTGCTTTAAATGAAGTCCTTTTAAATAGTAGTCATGAACATGAGTGTCCATTTGGAAGGAAGAAAAATTCACGGGATGTGCAAACAACCATTTTTAACAACATTCTTCTTCTTCTTCTTCTTTTTTTTTTTTAAGGAAAAGCCCTCTTAGCAATCACTCATGACAGGTCGTGGTCGAGCAGACTGAGCAGGTCCACAAACTCAAGCCTGAGCTTAGCAGCCTGAAGGTTCACAGACTGGGGAGCCCAGCCCCTAGACGGGTTTCCACACACACTGCCTTCTCTCACGTGTTTCTGTGCCCAATCAGCATTCTCATTTGCAGGGTGAGAATTTTCACTTTTATGGCTTTTCAGCAAATAAGGAGCTCTCTCAGGGAGTTTACTCGTTTGGTTATTAAAAACCATATTTATTTGGCCACCAAAGGTTGATTTACTAATGTTAACTACCTACATCATAAAATATATGTTGAAACTATTAAGAATTTTTAGCATGTGCTTATATATTTCTTAGAAAAAATAATCTGTGTTTTACAGTGTGTTTTACACTGTGTTTACTGTGTTTTACAGTGTGCAAAAGAATTTTATAGACATCTCATTTAAAAGCAAAGCTCTTTGTTGAAATATTCTCTGCTAGGTAGGTGAAGACATTGAGCTTCAAAGAATTGAAGACAGATACTATGATCACAAAGCATTACATTTTAGGGAAGTGACGAATCTTTTAAAACTAAGTGCAGTATTGCTGTTTGCTTTTTCTACATGTATTTGGGTAACCTTAAGAACTATTTGAAAGTGGTGCTTAGACCTCTACTTACAAGCTAAACAAGTATGCATGTTCTGGCTCACTCCATGCTTACCTTTTTTCAACCAGGTCATTATTATTATTATTTTAGAAATTCTTTGTGATAATTATCCTTTAATACATGAACAACATACTTCAACCAAAATTCCAAAATTTGACCAAGCTAACTGTAGATCCACTGGCTCAATTAATGTGAATATAGTAGTTCTCCCCTCAGCTTAAATCTTGTTGCCTAATTTACAGATTTTCCCCCTTTTCTATATTTTCTCACATTTTGTGGGAATTTGGATAATATGAGTTTCTTACCATGCATAATTTCAATAATTTGCATGTCATTTAGGAACTTGAATAACTATAATAGTGGCTTGTAAACTATTAAAATTTCACACAAAAAAATCTAATACTTCTTGGACATTGATCCAAATTCTTAAAATTATTCTTTCCTTTGATAAATTATTTATGACTCTATAATGTTTCAGCAAGAAGAGTACATCTTTAAATCACTGTCACCATTAGGAAATGTGTAAAATTTGTGAAGAACAAAATAAGTCTGACAAATAAAAACATTTCTTCTATTTCATATCATCCACATTGGTCTGATTTAAATCTTACTTAAAGGAAACAATTTCATCGTGCAGTTCTGCTAAAACTGTCAATAAATTCAGGAAGAATATCAAATTTTAATTAGGAATTCTATGAATAATTTTATATTTACCACAATTTCTCTTTATCTAGAACATGGTCCAACTTCAAGTAATTTTCAACAAAAATACTTTATGCCTATATCTGTCTTACCTTTAAATAAAGATTAGATGCTTGTCTTAACCTTCTCACACTTAAGGATTAAAACATAAAGCAAGATATTTGAAGTAGGACAGGCACTAAGGCATCAATTTATCAAAACCACCTAGTAAATATAATAATAGAAATATTGAGAATATATCCTCAAACTTCCAACCATTAAAAAGCACTCATTGCCAAGGCACTTGGAACCACCCTGAGGCTACAAATCAAGAAAGTCTGACTTTTAAGGATGTATATTATACTCCCTAACTTCACTTTGAGTAGGATTTTAAAATATACTTTAATATGTATATATTTTAAAAGGCACTGTATTCTAGCAATTTTTAAGTCCTAGAAGCTATCAGTGAACTGTTCAATCCAAAGTTATTTCTCTATCAATAAAAGACCCATTTTTACACCTACACGTCAATTAACTGCTTGCACAAACAGCTGTCTTTCTCTACATATAATTTCTAGTGACTAAATCTGACTTAAATACTTAGTAATAAATTTAGTAGGGGAGGAGTTGAGTTTCTTTTGATATTTGATGGATTCCTGAACAGAGGTGATAATGTTGGGAAACTGATGTTATTTATATTTTGGTTTCCCCAGAAAAGTGACTCCCCATTCCAGAAACTTTTTATACTTCTAGCAAAAATTCCAAAGCCAGTTCACTTTCATGAGGTTTAAGCATACAGCACATCTGTTAATAAGGATGATTTTGTTTCTTCATTTCTTAAATAAAAACTATTACAAAAGATTTAAGATGTATGCCAGGAAAACTAATTTAATTTGGAAAAAAAGTGACGGAATGTCTTTTTTTTCTCTTTTTTTGAAGAGCAATAGTGCAAGAAATTGGTTTTCAAATTTAATGAACTACTCTGAACCTGTCTTCTCTACTGTAAAATGGAACTCAATATTTAACTTTCAAAGATTACTGTAAGAACTAGAGATAATATATGTAAAATTCCTTCCCAATACAAGGCCTGTGCTACTCAAGTAGCAGCTAAAAGAACTGGTAATATTTATCAAATGCATATTGATTCCTGATCTAAATAAACAGGAATTGATTATCAACACAGATTAAAAGAAGTGGAAGCAGTGGGATTCTGTGAATGAAGAATGAATATATACTCACACTGTATTTCACTGATGCTACGGATGTCCAGTACTCTTGCCTGGAAAATCCCGTGGACAGAGGGGCCTGGTGGGCTGCGGTCCATGGGGTCGCTAAGAGTTGGACACAACTGAGAGACTTCACTTTCACTTTCATGCATTGGAGAAGGAAATGGCAACCCACTCCAATGTTCTTACCTGGAGAATCTGCTGCCGTCTATGGGGTCGCACAGAGTCGGACACAACTGAAGCGACTTAGCAGCAGCAGCAGCAGGGATGTTTTTTGATCTTACAAGGAGCTATCAAAAGAATGTTTTTACACACCTATGTATGACTTCAACAGGAACTTATTTACCAAAGGAGCATATTTGCATATGTCCAGTATTAAATTATATTCATAGGAATGAAACCAAATTCACAGTAATTGTCTGAAATAACTTTGTTAACAATTAGATTACATTCTTTTCACTTTAATCTTAAGTGCATTAAATTTCATATGAAAATCAATAATATTTTGTATAATAAATATTAAACCTTTTACTTCACCAGTGTGATACACTGCATTATTGAATTTTATTAGAAAACAGTTGAGTGCATTTTGTCTTCATGAACAATTAGCTAGGTTCAATGTAATTGTCTTGAGAGTCAGTCCTTGCTTCATTAAAACATACACAAAGTCAAGTATATTATCTATATAATATATAACCTATATAATCTCACCACATTCACTACCATACAACTTGAAATGTTGATCATAAATTTAAAGTGACTGATGATTTTTATGCATCTTGTATATAACTGTATTGAGGTTTTGGGTGCTCTAATTCATTAAGAAAGACATATAGAAGTGCTTATTCTTAATATTGCACAGATTAGTGATAAGAATACTAATTAATTAGTGGTAAATTGTTGTTTGGAAAATGTATTTCTTTCACTTTCAAAGTACCAACCAATCCCAATGTCAGACTCCTGTCAAGTGGAACAGACTGACAGTTTTTTCACGTGAATCACAAAGTATTTTCTCTGAAGTCTACCTCTAGTGTAAAAACAAAGCGGAGTTCTGAACATTAGATTGAAAAGAAGCGTGTGATGGGATGGTCAGGCACTCACTCTCACCTGATTCTTAGTTTTGCACTTGTCACCCGACCATCACCAGGGAACCAGTGCCAGGCAAACACAAAAGGAGAGTCTAATCCTCTCTGTAAGGACCTCAGATGAATTTCAAATATTGTCTATCTGCTTAAAAATGAGGAGCTAGGAGTGTGGAGCTGGACTCAAGAAGTATATCGGGGCTAAACTATCTTTCAAGGTATAAATCTTCTGTATTAACGCTACAATCTACTGAAACTAGGATAGTAGCAATGGAAACCTAAAGATCTTGAGACAGGAAAATGATGATTCCTTGTATCTCTTGCCAAATATTACAATAGTTTAATTAACAAGGAAGAGAGAGGATTTTTCACCAACTTCAACATGGCAAAATGTAAAAATCAACTATGTGTCAAGAAGTCTACTAAATCTTTCAAGTGAGTACAAAGCATTAGATTAAAAATAAGTATGTGATGATGCCATTAAAAGCCCACTATGCTATCATTTTTATTGGTATGCATTTGTTACCAACCAGAGGAGCCTGGAGGGCTACAGTCCATGGTTTCACGAAGAGTCGGACATGACTGAGCACACACACATACACACGGAAC
>SJYA01004344.1:0-10634 GCA_006410615.1 Neotragus moschatus
CACTCCCGTGTGAGTAGCACTTCTTTGCCTTCAGCTGGAGCTGGCAGAGCCATGATCAGCAATTCTGCAGCTCTTTGGTACAGGGCATTTGGTCACACTTGCTGTCTGCAGGCTTTTGTCCCTGGGCTCCAACTCTGACAACCACATACTGGCAATCTGTCCGTGAGGCCTGGGGCCTGCCTTGCTCCCCACTCAGCAGGCCTGTAGGCCTGGCCCTGAGCCCCATCCCATCGATGTACGTCTTAAGCCCCAGGCCAAGTTGTCTGGCCCTGCGATTTCAGCTGACTCTAGGACCCTTGGTCTCAGAGGGTAGCAGCGGGATGTTCGCATCTGCTGGGATGTTGGAAGGTGTAGACTGTACAAGCAGGGCTTAAGCTTCATCCCTTGTCCATTTCCCTTGCTTCCCTTCAAAACCTCAATCTAGTGAGCTGGCATGGCGAGCTTTCCCCTGGACCTTGGATCAGGAAGACAGTGATCCATCTGCTGTCTTGGAAGAAAAGGTGCTGCTCCCTAGTTTACCCTTTGCAAACTTGCTCTCCTCATCTCTACTCACTCCTCCAACTTCCTGTCACCCCATGCCTCACCTCCCCCAGCCCCCATCTCCCTACAGAGGCAGAATGTCAATCTGTCTGTCCTGCAAGTGCTCTGAGTAGGACAGTCATTTCTCTTTTGGAGATGGGCACAGACAGAGCCTGTTATGCAGGGAGTCAGGGCAGGAGGGGAAGTAAGAATGGAAGCGATTCCAGCTGTGTCCAAAACCAGCTCTCTGATTCCATGAATTTCTAGGACCACTGGTACAAGAATTTCAGGGAAAGCTCAGCTGTGAAAAGAGAGAAACAGCACAGTGAAAACTCTTCAAACTAGAAACATGAAGCTGGTGCCTTTGAGATATTTGTTTCTCATTTGCTTTGGAAAGAGATTGTCTAGAGAATTTGGAAACCTACATTCCGTTTCAAAAAGCAGACCAGGTTTCTGCCAGCGGTCAGTTGGGCGGGGGTGGGGGTGGAGGGTGGATTCTGTCTGTTTTTTCCATGTGAGCTCATGTTCTGGGGGATGCACTCTGCCATTCTAATCCTAGACATCAACAGAGCTGTACCTTCAATCACACAACTGCAATTAGCGTCAAATGGTTTTTGAGCTTTTCTTGAGGACGCGTTTTGAGAAAACACGAGAGCTTCCTTTTGCAGTCACTGCCACCAGGGACTCCAACGAACACTTTCAATCAGAATCTGCACTCAGCTTTCCTGTACTTTGAGAGTGGAACTTTCAACCACCAGACACTCCCATGTTCGACTGTATTAGAAACTGATTGTGGTTAGATTTCTCTCAAGCTCTCAAAGGCTTTGAATATTTGACCAACTGTTAATATACTTAAACTTCTTGCCATGTAAAAGGCTTTATACCATACAACAACTTAGCTATATCAGAAAAGTTGGGTACATTGCTGTGGAGAATTCAGGCCCTGAACGGCTGGGTTCAGTTTAGGGTCTGGAGCGTGTGTCTGGTGCAGTGGGTGTGACAAGCGGAGGGCTCTCCTTTCTTCTGGGGCAGAACAGCAGGACAGTTGACACTCAGCACGCACTGTCTATCTGTTGTTATTTTAGGGTTCATCTGTCCAGCTAGACTGCACATTTCCTGACATGGGCATCCATATATTATCTTGGCCTTGCCCACACTTCCTTGCAGAGTAAAGCAATATTTGTTGATTTAATAACAAAGGGCACACATTAATAAGGTTAAATTTTGGTTAATGGGATTCTGTTCTGGGTAATGAAACTACATCCCTTATTCTCTTCCTAAGAACCTAAGTTCTATTAAGAAGACACAGTGGAACTAGCAATATAAACTAGAAGGACCTTGAAATTCATCCTAGCAGGCCACTAAAGAGTTAATTCGATGCTTATAGGAGAATTATGAGGCAACGCTATAAGAATTACACACAACGGATTTATAACACAATAAGATTTTTTTTTAAGGACAAAAGTAGTGACTGGGGACGTTTCAGATGGAGAAATAACTATGTTAACCTCACTGCTTTTTAAACATTTGCATCTGTGAACTGCAGAGGCTCAACATAAAGCAGATTGCCTACATCCACTGAAAGTCATTCTGGCATGAGAAATTTCTCTTGCATAAAGCAAAACAGATGTGTGAGAGGGAAAAGCAAACTTTTCAGCATTCAAAATTATATAGTTATCTCAGGAACTGCATATTGTGTGAAGCAGTAAATACTGTACAGAATCTTGATCAGACTGTGTCCCTGAAAATGCAGAAACACAGTATCTGGAAAATACTAGTTATTAATGCAGATGAAAAGCCTAGTAGTATATTCATATTTCATCTACAATTTTTTTTTTAACTGAAAGGATATCAGCCAACTGTACTAAACCTGCACCAGAGATTAAATATTTAGAATTTTCACCCATGTACTGCCTGGAAGCTGTGAATTGAGATCCACTGTTCAAGCAATGAGAAAGAAGTCACATCTTTGAGAGCAGGAAAGAGTACACCAGGGGCCTGTGCATGTGTGTCTGTATATTGGGATCCACAACCAATCAATTTGGAAGTAGGAAGAGGACTCAAAGGCGGCCCCACTCAAGGCACAGGACAGAATTTACAGAGTAGTGGACACGTGCTCTGGAGAAGACGACGGCAACCCACTCCAGTACTCTTGCCTGGAAAATCCCATGGACGGAGGAGCCTGGTAGGCTGCAGTCCATGGGGTCACTAAGAGTCAAACATGACTGAGCGACTTCACTTTCACTTTTCACTTTCATGCATTGGAGAAGGAAATGGCAACCCACTCCAGTGTTCTTGCCTGGAGAATCCCAGGGACGGGGGAGCCTGGTGGGCTGCCGTCTACGGGGTCGCGAAGAATCGGACAGGACTGAGCGACTTCGCTTTCACTTTTCACTTTCATGCATTGGAGAAGGAAATGGCAAACCACTCCAGTGTTCTTGCCTGGAGAATCCCAGGGATGGCGGAGCCTGGTGGGCTGCTGTCTATGGGGTCGCACAGAGTCGGACACGACTGAAGCGACTTAGCAGCAGCAGCAGACACATGCTCTGCTGTCTGCTAGATCCTGGGAAATGCACAAAAGAAGCACAAACAACAGCATAGGAACCAAGACGGGAAGGAAAGCACAGTGTCCTGAGAGGCACCCACCTTGCTTGAGAGAAGACTGTTTCCAGTGAGGAGGAGAAGAGAGAGAAGACCAGATCAGTTCTTAAATGAGCAATCAGCGTGAAACCAGGCTGGGAAAGCTGTTCAAGGAAACTTTGAATATGATGATATGTGAAAAAAATGTATATGTATACACACACACACAGACATATACACATATATGTAACAGATTGAGAATGGCTGTATAACAGTCAAGATCAGTTTGCTAGAAATTAATGCTAATTGTTACCCCAAATATTTGACATGGTCACTTTCTAGAAGCAAAGTCATAAGAAGAGTTTCTTCAAATACACACACACATACACAATCACTCACATAATATAGTATTAGCTGTAGCTCAAAGGGCTCAGAATTGTCCTGGGCACACATGAATAGAACAATAATTTGTGATTTTAAAAAGTTGACAAATTATGAGTGTATCTGTAAAGAATAAATAAATTTATCTCCACTAACAGTTTTTCTATCCATGCAGTTATAAATATTAAACTTTAGATACAATCTCTAGCTAAAGCCATGCAACATTTATTTATCACTTAAAAAACCCATGGCAGCGATTTGTACCTTAGAGTCATGCAATACTATACAACTATCTACTTTCCTCATTTTGTATTTATCGTATCAGCAAGAGAGAATTCTCTTCATTTCCTTCTGATTTGAATAAATACATTTTCTGAAATTGTGTTCTGATTTTCAAAATTAATTGAGTGCGAAAGAACTATAAAACACAAGTAGAAATAGTCTCCAATCAAAACACTTGGGATGGTAATCCATTGAAAAAGAACGAACTGCAAATATAGGTTATATGAATAAACAAAGGCTCCACACTGCCAAAGGCTGAGAGAATGACTTCACATCTAATTGTGTGACCATTTCCATCATTTCACTGATTGGCACTGTAGTTTGAGATGTCTGTAGGCCCACCACTTCTGAAGGAATGTATACAAAGCCAAAAAAGTACACCCCCCAGAAGTTCACTGTCAATGGAAGGCTCTGGCATCTGAATTTAATAATTGGACGCCATTTGGAATCCATATAATTTTTCAACAATAGAGACACTTAAATCAGGCTGAAATTATACATCACTCATGCATATATTTAAACACGGACTAATCTCTCCTTACATGTACATGTGCAACCTCTTATGAAGCATTCTTAAAAGCAGCCTAATAAGGAAGAAGAATGAGGCTGTGGTTTCAAGAGGGCTCACCAACGATGCAATGAGGAGACACCAGTTCAGTGTCCCTTAAGTTGCGCTAAGCTGTCACTGCATGAGATTGCAATGCCTTTATTCACCTATTTCCCCCACCTGAAATGCCCTCTTCCCTCTATTAAAAGCCCAGCTGAAATCCAGTCTCTTTTTTGAAATCTTTTGAAAATTCTGTTTAGGAATATTCCTCGTCTCCTCATACAATATCTCACCTATTACCTATTTTCTCTATTACTCACCTAGTTCTTTAGCATCTGCTGTTGTGTATTAGTAATCTTGAGACAGGTCTACTTTGATTTCTCTGACATGCTTTTTGAGGACAAGGAACTCTGGGTTATACTCTTTTCATCCCTCTAGCAACCTTTCTCAAAGTGTTGTCCTTGTATCTCTAGAACTGCCTGAGGGGTTGACCAAACTGTAGCTTCAGAGATGCTGCAGCTGTATGAAGGGAGGGCCCAGAAAGTTGCATTTTTAACATGTTGCCCAGGCGATTTTTATGTACCCTACAGATTGACAACCACTCTATACAAGGACTACATGTAAGAACTAGGAGAGTGCTGTGAACATAATCAGTACCAAGAAGTATTCGTGGAATATACAAAGGTATCCCAAGGGCCCACACTAAACCAAACCAAACCGAAACAATAGAAGCAAACTAAACAAAGAAGGTAACATTCAAGGCATTCAGCTTAATTCTACATCTATCAGCTTAATCACAATGCAATTACGAAGTTGATTGAACATGAAGTGTTATTTCACAAACAGTGCTTATTTTCTAGTCTGTGGTGCTGAACAGGGCAGACCACGTTTCCTAAACTCCTATTTAGGAGGTGCTAAGACTGACTACCTCATTTCCATCTCCCTGCCTTTTCCTATTGATTCCTCCTAAGAATTCTTTCCTTANGATTGAACATGAGTGTTATTTCACAAACAGTGCTTATTTTCTAGTCTGTGGTGCTGAACAGGGCAGACCACGTTTCCTAAACTCCTATTTAGGAGGTGCTAAGACTGACTACCTCATTTCCATCTCCCTGCCTTTTCCTACTGATTCCTCCTAAGAATTCTTTCCTTAGCTTTCTTTCTTGTCTCCACTGCCCCTTCCCTGCTTTCTTTCTAAGAGATGGATTACTTGTCACCTAGTTCACTGTGGCTCACAAGCTCAAGATAAAGAGAGCAGGTGCAAAGGGCAGGGCCCCGTTTACAGAGTACCTTATTTAAATTAGAACAAGATACCCTTTCTGTGCCAAGAAGCATAACTTGGCAGATGGAGGCTACACCATGGCCTTGTGCAGTTAGCAACCTATAAAACTGTACATGGCAGCCTGTCAAAAAGGGGAAGGGAGCAGAAAGCATCTGACCTACTACCCGTGCTCCCACATTTTCCCGAGGATAGCTTTTCCAGAGCTCCATGTTTATGACTTTTTGCCTCAGGTCCAGATTCTACTGNATGGAGGCTACCCCATGGCCTTGTGCAGTTAGCAACCTATAAAACTGTACATGGCAGCCTGTCAAAAAGGGGAAGGGAGCAGAAAGCATCTGACCTACTACCCGTGCTCCCACATTTTCCCGAGGATAGCTTTTCCAGAGCTCCATGTTTATGACTTTTTGCCTCAGGTCCAGATTCTACTGAGTAATAAGAAAAGTTCCATACATCAGTTATTTGAATGCTCAGAAGAAAGTTATATATGACATATTATTGTGAAACCAGTGTGAAGGACTTGCTTTTTGTTTCCACAAAGGAATGAAAAAAGGGGAAAGAATTTACGCATTGGGAAAACGTAAAATAAAGAACTGTGGCCTTATGAGGGAGACTGAGGCATTCATGACTCTGGAGATTTTTTGAAATAACACAGGGTGCTACCCACCTTTGATAGTTTATGATGGATCTGAGCAAGGGAGCCTCCTGGGCCCCCTTCTCCTCCATAAAGGCCTTCTCTCTGTAATGAGAGGCTTTTGGGGCCTGCTCTGCTGCCATTTCTGCTGGAGCACCCCGAGGCCTTGGGGCCCTTTCAGAACCACAGCCTTGGCTCTGAAGTCCCTGTTTCTCAGGGCCCGAGTGACTCCCTTTAGCAGAAAGTTGGGGGTGGCTGCAGCAGCAGTGGTCACTCAGGTAGGCTGGTAAAATATTAAAACCATTTTCCTGAAGTTTTGCAGCTTTCTCGGGGTACACATTTGGTCAGGACAGCACATCCAGTCTAGGAGAGACCTCATAATTGTACTAGCTTGTGGATTCTGAAACGGCAGGGACTCCATGTTGTCCTTCATTATTCTAACGCTTCCAGGGCCTCACAAAAACCCTTCTCAGCAAACATGCTGGAGCCGAGTTCCTCCTCTGATTCTGCCTCCAGAAGCCCTTCTAAGCTCGCCTCCTGGAGAACACTTCCTTTCTGTGGCACTCACCACCCTCACCCCTACTCTCAGTGAAAGTGTTCGGGCCTGAGGCCCTGGATCTCCAGGTATCATTTCAAGGTCAGATGGAACCATGTTCTGGGCAGCGGTGCTTGCTAGAATCCTAAGCCCCATGACCTTTGCCCCTGGCTTTACTCCCAGGATTATGTGACTTCTGCGGCAAAAGGGAAGATGTGATGAAGGTCACTAATCAGTGACTTCAAGACCCTCTCTTGAAGACCATTTGAGTGGCCTAAGCGAATCACAAGCCCTTTAGAAGCAGAGATTTCTCTGGTTCACAGCAGAAGCAAGATCAGAGATTCCAGTCCCGAAAGGGATTCGGCTAGAGGAAGTTTCTTTCTGGCTCTGGAGTCACAGGGAAAAGCCGTGAGAATGGGCTCTAGAAGCTGGGAACACCTTGCGGGGAGAACTAGGACCTCAGTCCTACAGCTACAAGCAACTGCATTCTGCCATTGACCTTGAGAGCTGGAGGGCAGAGCCTCCCTGCAAGCCTGCAGGAGCCAGGACAGATTGACTTGCACCGTGACTGCAGCCTGGTGAGACCCTACACAGGGAACCCGGTTGAGCCTGCCTGACTCTTGATCTTGAGAACTGGGAGATAATAAAAGGGTGCTGTCTGGAGCTGGGGGTATGTGGTCATTTGGTACACAGCAACAGGAAGTGAACCCAGCAGCCCTCTGGAAGTGTCTGGAGCCAGGCCCCACGTGCTTCCCGACTCCAGCTCACTTACTTCTCAACTTGGGAAGATACAGAATGGATGTTCATAGACCAGGAGCAAACTCCAGCCCTGCTTCTTACTATTGTTTTCCTGGTTCACTGAGCCAATCGACCAACTGCTTCATCTGTCTGTTAGGGCTGCCCACCACAAACCCACACATCTGCCAGAGCTTCCTTTCTGCCATCTGCCTAATAAAAGTGTCTCTGCCCCAGCTTTGTCCTTCATGCGCTCAGGACCCCACCTGGCTTCCACTTAAGGAATCAGAAATGCAAATAGAGCCCTACAGAACTTCTATACAGATCTGATCAATGGTGTGCCTTTCAGAATTAGATAATATGATTTGCACAAAATGGTCTTGAACGGAAATGAGTCAGCCCTGACATATAACCAGGGCTGTTCAGACTTGAGTATTAGAGGGCAAAGACGACACTATTTTTTATTAAGACTTGAGATAAGTATGTAAGAAAAAATATCCCACTTATTGGAAAAGACCCTGATGCTGGGAAAGACTGAGGATAGGAGGAGAAGGGGGCAACAGAGGATGAGATGGTTGGATGGCATCCTTGACTCAGTGGACATGAGTTTCAGCAAACTCTGGGAGATAGTGGAGGACAGGGAAGCCTGGTGTGCTGCAGGCCATGAAGTCGCAGAGACTCGGACATGACTTAGCGACTGAATAACAAAAACAAAAACTTCCACATCTAAGGTTTGGGACTTTACCCAAACTATATATGTGGCGCTTGGAAGAAGAGCACTCTAGAGTCTAGTTCTCTTGATGAGTCATCCTTCCTTTCCAAANTTCCTTTCTGCCATCTGCCTAATAAAAGTGTCTCTGCCCCAGCTTTGTCCTTCATGCGCTCAGGACCCCACCTGGCTTCCACTTAAGGAATCAGAAATGCAAATAGAGCCCTACAGAACTTCTATACAGATCTGATCAATGGTGTGCCTTTCAGAATTAGATAATATGATTTGCACAAAATGGTCTTGAACGGAAATGAGTCAGCCCTGACATATAACCAGGGCTGTTCAGACTTGAGTATTAGAGGGCAAAGACGACACTATTTTTTATTAAGACTTGAGATAAGTATGTAAGAAAAAATATCCCACTTATTGGAAAAGACCCTGATGCTGGGAAAGACTGAGGATAGGAGGAGAAGGGGGCAACAGAGGATGAGATGGTTGGATGGCATCCTTGACTCAGTGGACATGAGTTTCAGCAAACTCTGGGAGATAGTGGAGGACAGGGAAGCCTGGTGTGCTGCAGGCCATGAAGTCGCAGAGACTCGGACATGACTTAGCGACTGAATAACAAAAACAAAAACTTCCACATCTAAGGTTTGAGACTTTACCCAAACTATATATGTGGCGCTTGGAAGAAGAGCACTCTAGAGTCTAGTTCTCTTGATGAATCATCCTTCCTTTCCAAAATCCTACTTCCCTTGTTTTCAAACTGAAAGAATCCATCAAACGGAACTGCTTGTATTTCTAAGAGAGAGGGGAAATGATTTTCAAGGGCCTTGCTTGATCCCCTGTCATAACTAATCCCCCCGCCCTTTTCTCCTTAAGCAACTTGGCCCAATCCTCTTTGTAGGGCTACTTGTATGCTGCCTTGCATTCTAAGTGGCTGCTTATATGGGCCCCCACCCACCACTCCCTCCGGCTCCTCAGTGATGGAGCCATGGCCCCTTGATCTTTGTGCTTCTCAGGGCCGACCCAGGGGCCATTCAGTCCATGCTTAAGGAGTCCACTTGGAGCACTGAACTGGATTTATGGGGGAGCTTTGCTTTGCTGTCAGCTTTCAGGTAGGGGCTTAAAGTTCCTTGATCCAGGGAAATAAGGGTCAGACAGCAGCATCACTCTGCCTGCTCCCAGAGACCCCTCGCAAGAGTGAGGGGCTGGTGGGAGGTGCAGGCCTCACAGTCCCAAGAGTCTGTAAAGAACAAACAGGGGAGGGGAAGGAGGCTTCAGCAGGACAGGGAGGACCAATCTCACTTCCCAGCTGCAGCAGGCAGGCTTGCTCTCCAATTTGATCTTTTCTCTGCCGTGGCCAAGGCCAAGTGTGTTCCCCAAAGAGCAAATGTGAAACAATGCAGTTGCTGTTTCAAAGCAGGGGGAGGGGGGAAAGAGTGGTGGTGGGAAAATGGGAGGAAAGCCTTTTTCTTGATTTATTGTTTTAAATCTATGTGGTGGGAGAAGCAGTCATGAAGTCACAGAAAGGCCAAGTGGGTTTTTTTCATCCAAAGAAGAAGCCAAGGGATTGGGAAATTAGGAAGCTACTGGTGACCTAGCAGGTATTTGGGGGAGAAAGCATATTGCAGCTGAGTGAAAAGTCAGTGGAAGAAACACTCATTAATGGGCACAAATCAGCATATTTTAAATAATTCATGTATGATAAACCATAATGGAAAAGAATATTAAAAAGAATGTATGTTCAGCTGAATCACTGAGCTGTACAGCAAAATTAAAACATTAGAAATCAACTACATTTCAGTTAAAGTTTTTTAAAATGTATCTAAGTGTATATTGTTACGTGACTGGTGAAAGAAACTACAGAATACAATGCCGTGGTTAAAATAAGTAGATTCATATCAAGGTTTCTCAATGTTGGCATTATTGACACTTGGGGTGAAAAATTCTTTGTGAAGGGGAGCTGCCTGGGCATTTTAGGGTGTTTAACAGCACCCCTGCGGAGAAGGCAATGGCACCCCACTCCAGTACTCTTGCCTGGAAAATCCCATGGACAGAGGAGCCTGATAGGCTGCAGTCCATGGGGTCGCTAAGAGTCGGATACACTGAGCGACTTCACTTTCACTTTTCTCTTTCATGCATTGGAGAAGGAAATGGCAACCCACTCCAATGTTCTTGCCTGGAGAATCCCAGGGACGGGGGAGCCTGGTGGGCTGCCGTCTATGGGGTCGCACAGAGTTGGACATGACTGAAGTGTCTTAGCAGCAGCAACAGCACCCCTGGCTGCCCGGAGCACTTCCTCCTAGGTTGTGATCATCAAAAATGTTTCTAGAAATTGCTTCTAGTTGAAAAATCATTGATTTACGTGTACCGACCTGGAAAGATAACCAAGGTAGATCGTTGGGTACCAAAAATTAAAAAAAAAAAAAA
>SJYA01004344.1:10648-35756 GCA_006410615.1 Neotragus moschatus
CTTAGCAGCAGCAACAGCACCCCTGGCTGCCAGGAGCACTTCCTCCTAGGTTGTGATCATCAAAAATGTTTCTAGAAATTGCTTCTAGTTGAAAAATCATTGATTTACGTGTACCGACCTGGAAAGATAACCAAGGTAGATCGTTGGGTACCAAAAATTAAAAAAAAAAAAAAGTACTATTTATGTAAACAACGTACAACATATATACAGATATACATAAGTCTATTAAGTCCTTACTATTTAAGTATGTATATCAACAGTGGTCCAACAGGACAAAACTGCTACCAGATGTCTTCTCTGGGAAGGGGCCTGAGGCTGGGGGGCATCACATGAATTTTGGCTTTATTTGTACTACTTGTATTTTTAAAAAGTAAACATATACTTGGTGTTAGAATTAAGTTGTTTGTAAATGAATGGAAATTGAAGATGTAGAGAAAGAACATGTACGCTATTCCTTGACAAAGTTTAAAGAGGAAGAGAAAGCTGGCTAGAATGAGGCAGAATTAAAGGAAGGAATTTTTAGGATGTGGGAAAATTGAGCACTGCTAACTTCAGTCAAGTTACAATTTTGTATAAAGCATTATGAAGGCGAGGGGGGTGGGGAGTAACTTCTAGAACACTTCCACTCCTTAGCTCAAGATTTCAACAATGCTTTGCCAGCAACGACTTTCCCACTACAGTTAAATATGCATGAAATGATAGAATTTCTCTTTCTGTTTTTCCACCGCATGTTTCTTTAATTTGTGTTTCTTTGGTGTGTGTACAGCTTTCTGTAACTGAAGTGCTGATGCCATTATGGAAACTGTCAGTCTTCAGAGTTGGAAAGATCTGAGAATAAAAGCTGACTTTGACTTGTGTTTGGTCTGGCATGGCTGAGGATACTGCAGGAGTGTATTTGTTTTTCATTAATTTGTTTGTCATTTTTCTCCATGATCTATGGAACATTTATTTTCCCTGAAGCAAATGTCAGAGGTTTCTCTTGGTTCTGGTGGGGTAATGAATTGTTGAGAGTAAGAAATTTTTCTTATATGCTATTTGATTGTCAAAGGAGACATTTTGTGACCTTTTGCTGTTTTACAATGATAATGAATTTCCTGGCAAACATGGAAACTTTGGGCTCCTTTACTAAAACAATGAGGTTTGAGGAATAACTTTGACCTGGACCTTTGTAGAATTAATCAAATATAGATTTTGGAAAAATAGATGAGTTTGGTCTTTATTGAGACACTTTAATGTATTCCTGTCACCAAGGCAGTACACAGATCCATATCACATAAAAACATCAAACAATTAAATGCAGACCCCCAAGTCCCAGCACAGAGCTTCGGGCATGCTTGGTGTGAGGAGTTAAGGCTCAAGGCCTGTCAGCCTGATCACAGTGTTACTCTGTTTCCTTGTTCTTTGCTCTTTATTTTTTTTTAATTGCAAGAGTAACAATATAACCTGTAAAAAAAAAAAAAAATTGGCCTATACTGAACAGAATGAAAAAGGTAATAAAAGTCATCTGCAGTCTCATTCTCAAAAGCTAATGGCCCATCATAACATTTTGGCATAGTCCTTCTAATCCTATTTTAATGCCCATATTTTTGTATGCAATTGAGGTAATAATGAACACAAAATTTTCTATTCTGCACTTTTTCTCTTATATACTGCATGAAATATTTTGTTTCCATCTCTAAACACTTAGAAAAAAATTTTTATTGGAGTATAGCTGCTTTACAATGTTGCTTTACTTTGTGCTGTACAGCAAAAGTCCATCAGTTATACATATTAATATGTCCACTCTATTTTAGATTTCCTTCCCAGGTCACCAGAGCATTGAGTCAAGTTCCCTGTGCTACACAGTCAGTTCTCTTTAGTTATCTATCTTGTACTGTCTCTAAACACTTTAAAGGAAAACTATACTGAATCCTCTTAGGATGCTCCAAACAAAGGCATCAATTCATCGGGAAACAAAGAATAGGTTTTCTTCTTTACAATACTATAGGAACATCAAAGTCTACCATTTTTCCTCTAAATGTGGTAACAAGATATGTTTTTCAGATGCTCTGAAGTTGTAGACATGTCTATATTTCTAATTTTGAGAGGTGACAAAAGAAAACAAACTTGCTGAGAGCAGGATGTACCACAAGCTCACGTAACAACACTGGGTGAGGATGCTCTGTGTTCCTAGGAGATAGAGTGATGGAGCAACAGGTGTTCCAGCCACTTCTTTGACCAGCCACATGGATGCATGTATGTCAAAAGCCACTTGAGAGTAACCTCTCAGTCAATGACAAACCCATGAACATGGGGAGCTTTCCTACTTTCCACATAGCACCTTTTGTCACCATTTCTCTACACAGTCTCTCGCAGGCTCACTGGAGTTTCTCTGGACCTGTCCCCAGTACCCTGCAAGACCAGAGCAGTACCTGGAAGGAGTCAGAATCCACAACCCAAGCAAGGAGGGTCTCAGAGAATTGGAGTAGAAACTGGCTACCTCATTCTAGGGTTGGGAACCACTTCCTGGGTGGTTGCTCAGTTCACGACCATATTTTGGAAGCTTGAGTTTTTTCCCCCCCTGAATGTTGACAGAATGAGAACATCAGGAACAAAGGGGAAAAGGAACCAAGTTTCTGAGATAAGCTCTAAAGTCTTCATGCTTCGCTGGCTGAAATATATTTTGGATGTTTTTCATTAAACGTCAGATTATTTTAGGATTGGAAAACAATCTGACATCTAGATAATGAGAAAGGCAATGTAAATTCCTGTCCAACTAGCCTAAATAGGGACTTGGGGGAAATTTATGAAGACCTATAAAACATGTCTGAGATTTAAGGTCTTGTATCTCTGTCTTTAACTGCATATCTCACACAAAAAATATTTACTTAGTCTTCAATCAAACATTGGAGAAGGCAATGGCACCCCACTCCAGTACTCTTGCCTGGAAAATCCCATGGGTGGAGGAGCCTGGTGGGCTGCAGTCCATGGGGTCGTGAAGAGTCGGACACGACTGAGCGACTTCACTTTCACTTTTCACTTTCGTGCATTGGAGAAGGAAATGGCACCCACTCCAGTATTCTTGCCTAGAGAATCCCAGGGATGGGGGAGCCTGGTGGGCTGCCCTCTATAGGGTTGCACAGAGTCGGACACGACTGAAGCAACTTAGCGGCAGCAGCAGCAGCAGCAATAAAATATTCACGCAATTATTTTAAATTATAAATCTTGAGCTTCAAATCAGGTAAAAGTCCTTCTTAGACTGCTGCTGCCGCTAAGTCGCTCCAGTCGTGTCCGACTCTGTGCAATCCCATAGACTGCAGCCCACCAGACTCCTCTGTCCATGGGATTTTCCAGGCAAGAGTACTGGAGTGGGTTGCCGTGGCCTTCTCTGCCTTCCTAGACTAGAGGCTACTCAAAGTATTGTCAGAGAGCCAGCAGCATTGGCTCCACCTGAGAGCTTGTTAGAAATACTGAATGCAGGCCCCAGCCCAGCCCAACCCAACTGAGTGATCCACATGCCCACCCTCATCTGAGAAGCACTGGTTTGTGGTCAGGTGACAGATCAGCCTTTGGGAATGCAAGTATGGTCACCAGTGACTCCCTAGACAATGTGGAAACGTTGTTAGTACTGTTCAGAAACTGCTTTCTTCCTCCCCATTACAGTCTAACTTCCAGTCTAATCTTTTCATCGCTGCCTTGCTGATGGTCAGACGCTGTCCCTGATTGCTGAAAGAGACTAGAGCTCAGGGCACTCTGTAATTTCTGAGGTGAGAAAACAACGCCTGCCAAGGTGATTATCCTCTTGATTTGGTGTCAGATGAAATAAGAGAAAAGAGGATGCTCGGCGTGAAAGCATCTGAATCACTAGAGTGAGTATCACACTGACAATATGGTGCGTTTTGCCCGATATGATCGGGAACCGTAAGAAGTGTGTTTTTCTCTCACTTGCTTACTTCTCCTCCAAGAAATAAAGCAGTCTATGTGCAATATAAGTTTTTAAGAGTGCTTACAAACAGGCCTAAGGTCAAGAATGTGTTTGATTTAGCAGTTAGGGGAATTTAAACTCAAACCCAGTTGGTTTTTAAAATCCACTTAATCACCAAAACTTGATGAAGCGCCCTCAAGTTATCTAAAAGAAAGCAGACACTGCCCAGTGGAAGAGCTGACGTCATCCGTGGAGCTGCCAAACCATCAACAATCTGGAAAGTGAAAATTTTTTAAAAGGGAAAATATGAAATTATGAAAAACGCGCAGTTCTTAGATTTGCTTGCATGCTCTTCCAAGTGTCTGATGGTTTACGTAATACATCTCTTTCCATTCTTTTCTAATTTGGTTTAGACTGTCAGTATTTTCATTTAAAAAGAATGCATACTCATTTGAGCTTAATGTAGGATAAATGCTGTCCTTCATAATTTGAGGAAAGATTAAGCAAAAAACAACCTCACATAAATTTGAAAATACGGTTGAACGAGAAAAAGAGAAAGGCTTAGATTTTTCTCAGTCTCTAACATTTAAATATTTAAACATTAGTTGTTAACAGAAATCAGATACTACATTCTACCTTGTCCAAGAAATAACCAAAATCCAATCCTCAACTTTCTTTAAATGACATATTTATCTTACAAATAATTCTTGCATTTCAGGCCAATGATTAGAAGGGAGGGTGGTACTCGAGCTGAGTTTCTCTCTCTTTCCTCTTTTATTCTTATTTTCTCTTTTGAGAAAGGAGCAGAAAGTCAGATAAAGACCAAATTCTTTTCTGAAAGGAATTTTTATAAAACAATATAGAAGAAAGGCTCTGGAATGAGTGGTCAAAATAATCATGACTTCCTGTCATGATTAGGAAAGACACTACTGTCAGACGCTTGCCTGCTATTAATTAAGCCAGATCTAAAGTTTGTGTATTACTTTAGGCACAAACATTAGCTCTTACAAATCAAGTACCTCTGACATCTAATCTTTTTAAAAGATCTGTTGAAGTCTTTCCCAAATCTTTCCTTTTCCCATCTTTCTGTACATAAAGAAGGAAATTTATCTGACTCTTGCCTTTGGGTGTGTCACTGTTCCAGGTGCTTAGGGACAACAACGAATATGAAAGATGAAACTGTCTGCCCTCATGGAGTTTGTGTTTTAATGGGAGAGGAAGATGATAAAAATCCAGAAAGATAAAACCAAAGTTGTTGAGATAATAAATTTAAAGCCATACTTTTTGAGTAAATCTACCCTGCTGCTGCTGCTGCTAAGTCGCTGCAGTCGTGTCCGACTCTAATCACCCCCAGATGCCTTTCATCATTTCTTCATTTCTCCTTAATGCCTATGTATTTGATCTCTACCACTTATCATTTGTTGCTACTTTATTTTATAACTGTGTTAATATCACTTCCTGGGCATATATATAGTTTCCCTCTGATTCAAAAGGCTCTTCAGAAGCAGAGGCCATGTATTTATTCTCTAGGTATTTGCTGCCAGAGGTAACAGATTTCATTCTATACATGCCATGCCCGATCACTGACATCTTACACTGCGTGTGTGTGTAAGTCGCTTCAGTCGTGTCCAACTCTTTGCAACCCGGTGGACTGTAACCTCCTAGGCTCCTCTGTCTGTGGGACTCTCCAGGCAAGAATGCTGGGTTACCATGCCTTCCTCCAGGGATCTTCCCGACCCAAGGATCAAGCCTGCATCTCTTATGTCTCTTGCACTGGCAGGCAGTGCCACCGTTTACCATTAGTGCCACCTGGGAAGGCCAACATATTACACTACAGGTTACTTAAAGCAGACCACGTCCTCAGCTTTTTACAGCTTACTTCTCAGAAATGTTTTTAAAAGTTTCATTTCAGCCTTATACATAGGCACCCTAAAGCCCCTAAAAAATCTGACCAGATTAGTCAATATTTAGAAAGTAGACTTATCACAATTTAACTGCACTGGATTTGTCCCATGAAATTTAGTGAGGTTTTATGTCTTTCCAAAATACTATGGTTGACAATTTCAAGAACAGTATGTATCTATCTTTACCCTTATAGATTGTAGGACTAGGGGACTGAGATAGAAAGATGCCTAGTTTAGACTGGGAGAGAAAGCAGAGAGTCTGCACAGTCCCAAAACTTGAAGAGATCTAGCTACAAAGATGCCTCCAGTGTAGAGGGTGGGGTGGGCACAGGGGCTGGATCTGAAAGGGATGACTAGGAGGGTGGCCTACTTCTGTGCTGAGTAGCAAAGTCAGCATTGACCTTTGAGTAAATTAGAATTGTCAGGCTACTCTTGGAAGCCATTGCTAAAATTTCTAAGCTCTACCAGAATTAAAGAAAAGTAACCAAAATAATCGAGAAGGCAATGGCACCTACTCCAGTACTCTTGCTTGGAAAATCCCATGGACAGAGGAGCCTGGAAGGCTGCAATCCATGGGGTGGCTGAGGGTCGGACATGACTGGGGACATGACTCAGGACATGACCTGAGCGACTTCACTTTCACTTTTCACTTTGATGCATTGGAGAAGGAAATGGCAACACACTCCAGTGTTCTTGCCTGGAGAATCCCAGGGACGGGGGAGCCTGGTGGGCTGCCGTGTCTATGGGGTTGCACAGAGTCGGACATGACTGAAGTGACTTAGCAGCAGCAACCAAATAAATAAGAGGTCAGTTGGAAATGAGAGGATGTGGCATCAACATAACCTTGGGGGAAAAAATTAAGCTGATATGTAAGTGAGGTTTTGAGCAAGTAACCACATGGCCAGACACCCATTTCCTAGAGGCAGGCCCGGCCTAAGCCCTTCAAGTCAGCCTCTGTTATCTGGCCCTGAGAAGCCTTAAAAAAGGTGCTTACTCTGATTTCTTCAAACATAAAATTGGGGCAGTGGGATTTGCCATTTCTGTGTAGTCTAGGTCTGTGGTGAGGATTAATTAGTGTTTTTAAAGTGCTGTGGGTTTGGTTTGGTTTATTTATTTTCTCAGGATGAAAGCCAATACGCCAGCACCAAGTGTTAACAGCGAAGGTTTGATGTATGTTACTTGAGATGCCCTGTGTGAAGTGGGGTGGGAGGGAAACGAGGCTTGTGGGACAGCCTTCAGCATCAGAAAGGCCACATTTCCAAACATACTTTAGTATTCCCCAAGGTCAAGGAGAAAGACTACAAGCCTTTGAAAATTGAAAAGTAGAAAAGCTATCAGTATTTAGGTTCTGTGATTGAGGGCTTGTACCAGCCCACACCAAGGAAAATTTGACCGATCTCTGCAGACAAACATTGGCAGCAAGAGAAGACACAAAATTCTGCTCATTCTGTGACAAGCTGTAAAATGAGCTCTTATATTTGATGTAGACAAAGAATGGCAAGTCAGACAGTCAGGGTATCGGCACTAACAGCTGAGGAAAAATGCTGTCACATGCTAGCTTCTCTGAGCCAGGACAGGTGGACATAGGGACCAAGAACTCTGGTATGGCCTCCACTTACACTTGCTAAGAACCCAACAGTTCTCCAGATACTACAATCTCACAAGAATCCTCTAAGCTGGTTTTAAAAAATAATCTTTATGGCTTTATTCCTGGTTAAGGAAACAATATGTGCTCATTACTAAAAACTGAAACTGCACAAATACAGAACATAAAAAGCACGGACACTAAGCCTCCAATCCCAACAGTCAGTGTCTAATTGCTATTGGCCTATTGTTTGAACATATTTACAGGTGATAGCTGTAACTGTCCCCAGTTTATAGGTGATGGGACAGAGGACACAGAGAACTTATCTACCAGCTCACAGGAAGTAAGTCAAAGCTGGAACTCAAGTCCAGGTCCTTCTGATACACTGGGACTCTACATGTCCAGCAGGCTACTCTGCCTTAGCCACGCCCCGCTCCCCAGTTCCACCACCCTTGTCAGAGATCATTACCAGGAGGCACAAACACAGTTTCCATAACAAGCCTTGCAAAGAGAAGCTGCCATCAGCCACAGAGTCAGGTTACATGTGAAACAGAAAGGTTACTGTCACAGGCAGACCTGCTTCCCCAGCCTCATTTAAAGGTATAATCCCCCATCAGCACGCTGGGTACGTGAGTGAGGTGACTGTACTTTTTTCACAAAATCAGAGCAGAACAGAAAACACAGACCTCTGAGGTCAGTAGATCAGGTCTTACACATGAAGCCTGGACCTGCAGACACATTTATTACGTGTGTGTGACCTGCTGCCTCAGTTTCTACATCTGGATTAGAAAGTGGGTGGCTGAACTGACTGCCAGGGTGCCTTCTAGCTGCTGGTACTCCATGCAATGATGGGAAATCTCACTGACAGCTGGTTGGCCTCATGCATTCCACCTAACTTTTTTTTCCTGCTCAATATATCATTTCAGGTTGGATGACAGAAAGCTGTCCTGTGTTGCTACTTCCCAAATATGCCCAGAAAGACAAGAAAGTGCTTTGAAATAATGTATAGTATTACTGCTCTGGCTAGATGTCTTCTGATTAAATGAGCAGATAACCAACCTAAATGCCTAACTTATCAGCATGCATTCTTTGCGGATGTGTACATCTCCGTATACAAAGGGCCTCAAGAGAGCTATACGATGAAATCTTGCCCTCCATGGAGGATATGGCTCTGGATGGGGAAACCATAAGCATAAATAACTGCAGGAGAAGAAGCAAGATCTCAGTGTCTCAAGATGCTCCAGAAAAACTCAAGGGACTCAAGTCTGGAGGGTTGGGGAGGGCTTCACAGAGGAGGAGAATGTGACCTGGGCCCTCAAGAAGGGTCAGAGAAGCAAGGGAAGATGGTGGAGGACGCTGCAGTGTGCTGAGGGGAATGGCAGGGGCTGCAGGAGGCAGGCTAAGGAGTCTGTGCATGGCTGTTGGCAGCTGGGAACCACCAACAGCTGTCAAGCAGGTAACTGAGGGGCTGTGTCTACGTCCTCTTTCAACAAAAGCTAAAGCCTAAATGATCTCTTGTACACTTTGCCAACAAAGGTCTGTATAGTCAAAGCTATGGTTTTTTCCAGAAGTCATGTATGGATGTGAGAGTTGGATCATAAAGAAGGCTGAGCACCAAAGAATTGATGCTTTCGAACTGTGGTGCTGGAGAAGACTCGAGAGTCCCTTGGACTGCAAGGAGATCAAACCTGTCAATCCGAAAGGAAATCAACTTTGAATATTCATTGGAAGGACTGAAGCTAAAGCTCCAATACTTTGGCCACCTGATGCGAAGAGCCAATCCACTGGAGAAAACCCTGATGCTGGGAAAGATTGAAGGCAGGAGGAGAAGGGGGTGACAGGATGAGATGATTGGATGGCATCATCGACTCAATGGACATGAGTTTGAGCAAGTTCCAGGAGTTGATGAAGGACAGGGAAGCCTGGCGTGCTGAAGTTCATGGGGTCACAAAGAGTCAGACACAACTTAGCAACTGAACAACAACAACAACCTATTGTATACCTATTGTGGGCAGGCAGTATCTACTGAACAAATCACCTCAGAAATGGCACCTTAGCATCAGGAAGTGGACCTGAATTCGCTCTAAAGAGGAAAACAGGGGCAGCTCCAAGCACGCAAAGCTGGGCCACTCTTGGATCTAGAGTACAGACCTGAGCATTTTGCCACAGAAAACGTGTGTGTGAGAGGGGGGAAGGAGTGAAGGCTGTCCTTTCACCCTGTAACCATGAGCAGAAATAACATCCTTTTATAACCTTTGGAGAGAAGAGGCCCTTTCGATGCAAAAGTGACAAAGACGTACAGAATCACCCTGAAGACTTGGCCTTTGGAGTGGAAGATGCTAACGTCTGTTAGGGCCCTTCACCGCCAATCAGGCTTCTGCCAGCAGGGGCTGAGCACTTTATATGTGTGCGTGAGCATCAGGCCACACACGTGGAAGAGTGTGAGAATTCTGACGATGCACTGAAAGCCACATCTGACTTCCAAGGTGAGTTGTGGTCATAGACGGAGTAGCGTGTTCACCTCAGAATAGCCCGGGTCAAGCCTGGGTATAGGATGAACATATACATTTTCTCTAGGCAGACTAATACCTTTGAAATTGTTTCTCCTCCTGGTTTGAGGCAGAACAGGGACTGGAACTGGCTGACTAGAACCGAGGACCAGGCCGAATGGCATTCACACCTGTAGGACCTCAGAGCCTAACCCGGGATCATGGCTGCTCCCCACCCTTTGGATGTTTCCAGGCTTTCCCATAAATCACCTTCAACAGTACCATCCCCTCACCCCAGGCTCTTGCATAGGTTTCCTCCACGGCCCACCCTGTACAGCTGGAGACAGACCCTGAGGCAGGTCAGCCTGCTAGAGAGAAACCCTTTAAAGACATGGGAAGACAAGAGGGGTGAATAAATAATTCTTAGGATCTACTCTTAGCAATGAAGGAGGAGAAAAGGTACTACCTGAACAGAGACCAAAATGTGTCTATGCAAGGTCATTTGAAAACAAAGCCTCTGAAGATGAATAAGAAGTTTCCTCAAAGCACATGGGGAAGCAATTATAAACCATATGTTTGACACTGGCCGGGGGCCCGGGGCAAGAGAGAGAAAAGCAGAGGCAGCTTTGTGGGCATTGAGAGAGCCAGTGCCCAGGGCAGCAATGAAAGAGATCTTTCCAGAAAGGCGGAAACAGGAACAGAGACCAGCAAAAAAGCAGCTGCACCCTCAGCTCACAGGGGAAGTCAGCTGAGCTGAAACCAGGCTGCGGTCTTTATGTTTATGTGTATTTGTCCCTCGTGGCTCAGACGGTAAAGAATCTGCCTACTGTGCGGGAGACCCAGGTTTGATTCTTGGGTTGGGAAGATTCCCTGGAGAAGGGAATGGCAACCCACTCCAGTATTCTTGCCTGGAGAATCCAATGGACAGCAGTGCCTGGTGGGCTATAGTTCAAGGGGTCCCAAAGAGTTGGACATGACTTAGTCACTAACACTTGCACTTTCTTTCATTTGTCCATCAAGGAAGTCTGGGGAAAGAGATGAAGTGAGCAGGGAAAATGCCATATCACTGGATACTTTCCATGAGGGGAAGGGTGAGGGTGGGCATTTATATGCTGGGTAAGTAGTTTCAAACATCTGTATATGATAATGTCGATTAAAATAAAAAGCAGCTTGTGACTTTTTTTTTTAGGCACAAAATGTAGGATGTGAGTTCAGCGTTTAAGAGGAGAGTGTGAATTGCCATCTGGAGGAAACTTTAGGTTCAAGAAAGGCTAAGACACAATAAAACAAAGACTGTATAACCTGTTGGTCTAGTCATCATTCGTGAACAAATATTTATTGAGGATTTAGTATGATGGTAGGCCTTATGCTATAAACTGGAAATATGGCAATAAAAGAAAAAGTTATAGATCCTGTCTTCATGNAGGAAACTTTAGGTTCAAGAAAGGCTAAGACACAATAAAACAAAGACTGTATAACCTGTTGGTCTAGTCATCATTCGTGAACAAATATTTATTGAGGATTTAGTATGATGGTAGGCCTTATGCTATAAACTGGAAATATGGCAATAAAAGAAAAAGTTATAGATCCTGTCTTCATGGAGTTTCTATGCTTTGGGCGGGGGGATTAAATTTCATCTATTTTTAATTTTTTAAATATTGGTACAATATAATACATAACATAGACCTTACTGTCTGAACCATTTTTAAGTGTCCAGTTCAGTGGCACCGAGTATGATCACATCCCTGTGCTACCATCACCATCATCTGTCCACAGAACTCTTTACTTTATAAAAGCCAAACTCAATATCCACTAAAAAGCCACAACTCCCATTCCCCCTTCCATGGCCACATACCTTGGTAGGTTGTGGCCTTGATATTAACAGTAAAAATGTTTCCAAAAGACTGGTGTGTACACCAGTTTATGTACTACTTTCTGTCTCTACGATTTCAACTACCCTAGGTACCTCATGTGAGTGGAATCACATGGCATCTGTCTTTTTTTTTGGTAACTGGAATATTTCATTTACCATACTGTCCTCAAGGTTTAACCGTGTTGCAACATGTGTGAGAATTTTCCTTTCTTTCTAGGACTGAATAATAATACTCCACTGTATGTATGTGGCACACTCTGTTTATCCATCCCTCTCTCTGGACATTTGGGTGGCTTCCACCTTCTGCTCACTGTGAACGGTGCTGTTCAAGCCCCTGATTTCAATTCTTAGGGGCACATATCCAGGTATGGAATTGCTGGATCATATGGCAGTTCTGTTTTTACATTTTTGAGGAGCTGCCATACTATTTCAACAGCAGCTGTACCAGTTTACATTCCCAACAGCAGTGCACAAGCGCTCCAAGTCACATCCTTCTCAACAGCCGTTCTTCTCCTTCCTCCACTCCTCTCTTCCTGTAGCCATCCTCACGGGTATGATCTACGGCTCTTTGAGATTTCTTCATGCTTTACTGCAGAATCTCCTGGCTCACAGGTGATCCTATGACCTCTGGTGGGTGCGT
This sequence comes from Neotragus moschatus, assembly GCA_006410615.1. Lineage (NCBI taxonomy): Eukaryota > Metazoa > Chordata > Mammalia > Artiodactyla > Bovidae > Neotragus > Neotragus moschatus. Next base: position 23,044 of record SJYA01004344.1, read on the forward strand.
GTACACAGCAGTCTTTTGGAAACATATTTACTGTTAATATCAAAGCTATAACCTACCAAGGTATGCGGCCATGGAAAAAACCCTAACTCCACTAGTAGGAAGGGCTTCTGTGGTGACTTGCACTCTTAGAATAAGGGGGGAGTGGTATAGATGCTACAAGGCAAAAGGCCAGCTTTTGAGGGGCTCTGGTCCTATGTGAAAGGCAGGACTTCCTTCCGAAAAGTCTAAGATCAATTCCTACAGTTCATGATAGGAGGAGACATTGGTCCACCACTGCCAACGAGATCAACTAAAGGAGAGACAGGAGATGGAAAACTGGAGTGAGGCAGTGATGTTTCAGAACAGGGGCCAGAAAGGTGGGAAGGATGTAGTAACAACAAACTTGTGTAATAATTCACACTATTCCAGTGCTTGGAGCAAACTTATATGCAGAGTACATCAAGCAAAATGCCAGGCTGGATGAAGCACAAGCTGGAATCAAGATTGCTGGGAGAAATATCAATAACCTCAGATATGCAGATGACACCACCCTTATGGCAGAAAGCAAATAAGAACTAAAGAGCCTCTTGATGAAAGTGAAAGAGGAGAGTGAAAAAGTTGGCTTAAAACTCAACATTTAGAAAATGAAGATCATGGCATCCGGTCCCATCACTTCATGGGAAATAGATGGGGAAACAATGGAAACAGTGACAGACTTCATTTTGGGGGGCTCCAAAATCACTGCAGATGGTGACTGCAGCCATGAGATTAAAAGACGCTTGCTCCTTAGAAGAAAAGCTATGACCAACCTAGACAGCATATTAAAAAACAGAGACATTACTTTGCCAGCAAAGTCCATTAGTCAAAGCTATGGTTTTTCCAGTAGTCACGTATGGATATGAGAGTTGGACTGTGAAGAAAGCTGAGCCCCGAAGAATTGATGCTTTTGAACTGTGGTGTTGGAGAAGACTCTTGAGAGTCCCTTGGACTGCAAGGATATCCAACCAGTCCATTCTAAAGGAGATCAGCCCTGGGTGTTCATTGGAAGGATTGATGCTGAAGCTGAAACTCCAATACTTTGGCCACCTGATGCGAAGAACTGACTCATTGGAAAAGACCCTGATGCTGGGAAAGATTGAAGGTGGGAAGAGAAGGGGATGACAGAGGACAAGATGGTTAGATGGTATCACTGATTCGATGGACATCAGTTTGAGTTAACTCCGGAGTTGGTAATGGACACGGAAGTCCGGCGTGTTGCAGTCCATGGCGTCACAAAGAGTTGGACACAATTGAGCGACTGAACTGAACTGAGTTCTTACAATGTTTACCTTCCCCTGGTGGTAAGAACCTGCCTGCCAGTGCAGGTGCCACAGGAGATGCAGGTTTGATCCCTGGGTCGGGAAGATCCCTTGGAGAAGGGAATGGCTACCCACTCCAGTATTCTTGCCTGGAGGATTCCATTGACAGAGAAGCCTGGTGGGCTACAGTCCATGGGGTTGCAAAGAGTCAGACATGACTGAGCGACTAACACTTATATTGTTTTTAACATTATCCCCTGTGTTCGTCTATGCTACACCACTGCTTATTAACAAGCGCGTCTTTTCTAGCAGAGTGACAAAGAAGAAGTGGTAAGGAGGCAGCTTTGCTCTGCTGAAGCCCTATTTCTGTAGAGACCCACACAGTGCTGAAGCTGGAACGGACCTCAGATATCACTTAATTCAGTTTTCACCTCACAGATAAGGAAGTGGCTTTAGGGAAGGTGGGGGTGGAATATTACTCTCTTCTCCCATGAGTAAGCACAAACCATATGAGAAGTGCTGGCACTAGAAAGCAAAGAAATGTTTCCACGATAACAGTGACCCAATCGTCTCTCCTTCATTTGTACTCTACATGGGCTACCTTCTGATTTTATTCCACAAAAGCCTCTAGAACATAATCATAAAACACATTCTATGAATGTGACATGCAGTCTTGACTGTCCTACAGATATATACTGTCTCATAGCTGGATTTAATCTTCCTCCCACAAATTAACTGCACAGAAAAGGAATGGGCNCTGACTCATTGGAAAAGACCCTGATGCTGGGAAAGATTGAAGGTGGGAAGAGAAGGGGATGACAGAGGACAAGATGGTTAGATGGTATCACTGATTCGATGGACATCAGTTTGAGTTAACTCCGGAGTTGGTAATGGACACGGAAGTCCGGCGTGTTGCAGTCCATGGCGTCACAAAGAGTTGGACACAATTGAGCGACTGAACTGAACTGAGTTCTTACAATGTTTACCTTCCCCTGGTGGTAAGAACCTGCCTGCCAGTGCAGGTGCCACAGGAGATGCAGGTTTGATCCCTGGGTCGGGAAGATCCCTTGGAGAAGGGAATGGCTACCCACTCCAGTATTCTTGCCTGGAGGATTCCATTGACAGAGAAGCCTGGTGGGCTACAGTCCATGGGGTTGCAAAGAGTCAGACATGACTGAGCGACTAACACTTATATTGTTTTTAACATTATCCCCTGTGTTCGTCTATGCTACACCACTGCTTATTAACAAGCGCGTCTTTTCTAGCAGAGTGACAAAGAAGAAGTGGTAAGGAGGCAGCTTTGCTCTGCTGAAGCCCTATTTCTGTAGAGACCCACACAGTGCTGAAGCTGGAACGGACCTCAGATATCACTTAATTCAGTTTTCACCTCACAGATAAGGAAGTGGCTTTAGGGAAGGTGGGGGTGGAATATTACTCTCTTCTCCCATGAGTAAGCACAAACCATATGAGAAGTGCTGGCACTAGAAAGCAAAGAAATGTTTCCACGATAACAGTGACCCAATCGTCTCTCCTTCATTTGTACTCTACATGGGCTACCTTCTGATTTTATTCCACAAAAGCCTCTAGAACATAATCATAAAACACATTCTATGAATGTGACATGCAGTCTTGACTGTCCTACAGATATATACTGTCTCATAGCTGGATTTAATCTTCCTCCCACAAATTAACTGCACAGAAAAGGAATGGGCTTGTAATGTCATTCTCTAAAGGAGCAGGACACCAAAGGCAGATCCCCTTTTCCTAATTCTGCCCCACAGTGGGTTGAAATGGATATGAAACTGAGCAGAAAAGACCCATGATGTTGCCCATCAATAGGGATGAGAAGGAGGTGGTACATTGCTACCTGCAGGCACAGAAAGTAGGAAATGGTCTGTTTTTGTGAACCGATAGTGAATACGGCTCCATGTTGATGCCAGGGCCTGACAATGCCCCTCCTTACACTCAGGAGTTAGAGCAAGTGTCCTCGAGCAGCAGGGAGGGTCAACAGGAAGGCCTGGGGTGGGCTTCCAGGAGGCGGGGGGCAGGAGCAGATGGCCAGAAAGCAGTCCTGAATCTGGGACAGCAGCGAAGGGTTTCTACCCATCAATACGTGGGAAACCGAGTCCCAGAAAAGTGAAGGGACCTGCTCCAGACCTCATAATTGATGAATTACAAGACTAAGACAGTTTTCTCTTCTGATTTCCATGCTCCAGTTCTTACTCTGGAAAAATCTTTGGCCTGTGTTGTTACCTTGCTAGGGGCACTTTAAGGAAGACGGCAACAATTCATGGCAGGTTATACTAAGAACCCCTGCAGCAAGCAGCACTGTGGCCCATCACACGGGAATACAGATCTCAAGCTCCCACTTCTGATGACAAGACAACACACAGGTCAGGGAGTGAAGGGGGTTAATGCTTCTCATTTGCAGGTGGAACTTAGTCGGTGAGGACATCTTACAGCCATTATGGTGTGGGCAGCCTTTTCAGCACATGCCTGGATATCATACTGGGCTCTGCAGTGCATTAAGCTACTCCTCCATCCCCACCTCCCCTTTATTCTCTCTCACCACCCAGAGAGATGCTTGCCTGACTGGCCCCCGGCTATGCCTCACTGCTCTAGTGAACCAGTTATGGACTGGAATGTGTCATATCCCCAGGTGTGCTGGGGCAGAGAAGAGTTTGAACAATCGAGGCATCTCCATAGTAGCCAACCATAGGTCTGAGATCCTCTCACAGACCTGAAGCTCCTCTGAAGCTGATCAAATCATTTCTGAGTACTTTCAAGAACAATTCTTCTAGACCAACAGAAATGTAATGCAAATGCCATGTGTGATTTAAAATTTTCTATTAGGCACATGGAAAGAGGAAAAGGAAATAGATGAAATTACAATCAATATATTTAAACTTGATATACCAAGGGAAATGAAAGTGAAATTCACTCAGTTGAATCCAACTCTTTGCGACCCTATGGACTATACAGTGCATGGAATTCTCCAGGCCAGAATACTGGAGTAGGTAGCCATTCCCTTCTCCAGGGGATTTTCCCAACCCAGGGATCAAACCCAGGTCTTCTACATTGTAGGCGGATTCTTTACCAGCTGAGCCACAAGGGCACTGCCATTTCAACCAGTAATAAATATGTATATATATATATATGTTTTATATTTGTGTGCTAAGTCTTTAAAATCGAATGAGCATTTTAGGTTTGCAGCACATACACCTTGATCTACAGTTAGCCACCTTTCAAGTGCTCAGTAGTCGCACAGGCTAGTGGCTAGCATATTGGATATATTACTACCCTTGCCTCTCCTGACATATATTTACTCCTACAGAAATAGAAATTTCTCCATCCTGTAGCCATTATTCCCTATCTCAAGACAGTTTCTCTTCCAGGTCTAATGATTCTAGGTAGTCTTTATTCCATCCCAGACCTTCTCCAACTGTCCACTCAGTCTTTAAATAATCCTCACAGAGAACCTACCAAGTGCCAGGATTTTGTGTTAACCTATGAGGATGGAAAGATAAATACTACATAAACCTTGAAGTCCAGGAGCTCTCAGCTTAGTGGGAAATTGTAGGCACATACAGGAAAATTTGGTCAATGCTATACAGAGATATGGCCTTCACCGGTGCCTCAGCAGTAAAGAACCTGTCTGCAATGCAGGAGGCCTGGGTTTGATCCCTGGGTTGAGAAGATCCCCCAGAGGAGGAAATAGCAACCCACTCCAGTATTCTTCCCTGGGAAATCCCATGGATGGAGGGGCCTGGCAGGCTACAGTCCATGGGGTCACAGAGAGTCAGACACGACTGAAGCAACTTAGCATAGCATATACAGAGACATATATGAAGGGGTGCATATATGCGGAGAGGAAGGAGTACTGTTTCCTCTGGGGTTTCTGGAAAGCATTCACAGAACTGGGACAAGTGTACTGGGTTTTAAGGGATGAGGAAAATTCTGGAGGAGCAGCGAAAGGAATAGGGAAAAGCACGCTCGAGACCTAAGGATGACGATCTGCATACTTGGAAATGACAAGTGTCCAGGAGAGTGAGAAGACGGAGGAAGGGCCTGGAGTGAGGCTGGCAAGGAGAGCTGGGCCCCAAATGTCTGGAGACACACTCAGAATTACTGTGGGGTCATCCTCGGGCGGGGTCATCCTAAGGCAGGTTGTAGCACAGACTGGAGAGGACAAAAAGAGTCAAAGAGCCTGAACCATGGGTGAGTGATATGTCTAAAAGAATGGATGGGAGCACCCAAGTGAATGAAGGGAATGTCAGAGCAATGTTTCCTGCAGACAGTCTCACAATGAGGCATGACGACGGATCCTGGCAAAGGGTCTAAGAGTCAACACTTTCGAGGCCCTAACTCATGACACAGGGGGATTGGGGCCACTCGCACGGTATTTATAAAGGGCTATTGCACGCATTGCAACCTATGGGGATGTGGGAGTACCACATTGTCTCTCTCCCCACAGGAGTTAATAGGGTTCCCTCGGGGTTAATTTGGGCAGTTGGCAGAATTAAGCTCAGTTGCAGGATTGCCAGGAAAATCACAGGTTTATGAGACCTGGCAGGTCTGGGTAGCACCTGGGCAGCCTGATCAGATGATGTGGCTGATTTCAGTTCAGTTCAGTTGCTCAGTCGTGTCTGACTCTTTGCAATCCCATGAACCGCAGCACACCAGGCCCCCCTGTCCATCACCAACTCCCGGAATCTACCCAAACTCATGTCCATCAAGTCGGTGATGCCATCCAACCATCTCATCCCCTGTCGTCCCCTTCTCCTCCTGCCANAGGTCTTTAGTTTCTTTAGTAGGTATATTCCTAAGTATTTTATTCTTTTCATTGCAATGGTGAATGGAAACCTCTTTTTTTTAATCCCATCAGGGTGGTTCTCGGGCAGTATATAGGGTGGTTAGATTGAATACAGGATACCCAGTAGAATTAAAGTTTCAGATAAACAGCAAACAATGTTTTAATATAGATATATCCATGCTTAATAGTTAGAAGAAACTAGAATATTTGGAACATATTTACACGAAAAAAATATTTGCTGTGTTTCTAAAAATAACTTTATGTCCTAAATCTGGCAATCCTAACAGTATATGTAATCATATTTGAAGAGACTGTTGAACCTCTGTCTATGTTTAAGGCCCCACATGATTGCGAGGCCAGGGCCAAATGGAACTGATGTCCCCAAATTGCGAGCACCACCCTGCAGAAACTCTGAAGTCAGAATAGAGAAGCCATCTTTGAAGCAAGCAGATCTAGATCTGTGCACAAATTGCCTGGCCCCTAGAAGGGACCCCGTAAATTGTAGCTGCAGGTTCCGCTCATTTGCAGTATCCTGCTGTATTTTACTCTTCCTTCATAGACTCTATCACGGTGCTGTGATCTTGACCAAGTTCCCCAACTTTTCCTGAGCTTCTGTCTCCCCATCTGTACATGGGGATAACAAAGGCACCTCTTGCAGGAGTTTGTGATTTGGAATTAAATGAACTTGTCAAATAGTACAAGCTGGAAACTAATATGCTGTCAAGAGATTTTTAGTAAAACATGATAACAGCTCATTCATTCTCCCATCAAATCCTCAAAACAGAGAGGTGGCTATTAAGGTCCTCATTTCATAAACCAGGTAAACTGAGGCTCCATGAAGTGAGGTCACTCATAGGAAATAAACACCAGAGAGAGATTTGAACCAGTGGCCTGACTCCAGTCATCTCAACAATAGGCAGGACTGGGCCAGATCCACACAGCCAGGCCATAAGAGGCAAGCCCGACTATGCTTTGGCCTCCATAGACCTCAGACACCAGTCCCCACCCCTGATCTGCTGAGCAAGCTCCCAGCTGCAGGCAGCTGATGCTTGCCTGTAGCACTGGGACATTTTTAGCTGGATCAGTTTGAACTCCTAGAACCAGACCACCTGGGGCTTACCTGGCTGCTGCAGAAAAGATGGAGGAGAATCCCTCTGCCCCTCCAATATCCTCTTTGCTCAACCCTGAGGACCCCTTGTAGTGCCCTGGGGCAGAGAGACTTCCCAACCTTAGTTGCCCCTGGGCGTCATCCAGGCCTCACCTGACCCTTTTCTCTAGCAGCACGGGGCACACTTGAAATCATCTCATCAATTACGTGTCATGAAATTTGCTTACTGTTTGTCTTCACCACAGACGTCAGAGCTCCAGAAAGCAGCAAAACTTCACCTGTGTGTTCCTGGCACAGGTAGGAACCCACTAAACACTTGTTGAAGGACAGACAAATTGAGGCAACTATCTTTTGGGCACCCCTTATGTTTTAAATGGGCTTCCCAGGTGACTCAGTGGTAAAGAATCTGCCTGCCAATGCAAGAGACATGGGTTTGATCCCTGGGTTGGAAAGATCCCCTGGAAAAGAAAATGGCAACCCACATCAGTATTCTTGCATGGGAAATCCCATGGACAGGGGAGCCTGACAGGCTACAGTCCACCGGGTCACAAAGAGTCGGACACGCTTAGCAACTAAACAACAAACAGCAAAATACATATCCTAAACATTTTGCCTTCATTTGCTTATTGCATCATCACACCAGTTCTTTAAGATTGGAATTGGCAGATCCATTTTACAGATGAAGAAACTGAGGTTAAGAGCCAAAGTCCTAGAAAGCACTATGACAGGGCCATTAAGAATGGGGCCTCTGCCATTTGCTGGCTGTGTAATTTGTAATGACAAATTCCAAATCTGTATGATGGGAACAATAATCTTGGCTACTTCAGAGGACCATTTGAGAATTCTCAAAAGGAGAGTAGCAGAAAGTATTCAGCCATCTGTGAACACAATAAATGTCCTGCAATTACTAGCTATGCTTTTTTCTGAGTTATTAGCACAATTTTGAGGTTTAGTGGCTTAGTCATGTCCAACTCTTTGTGACCTCATGGACTGTAGCCCGCCAGGCTCCCCGTCCATAGGATTTTCCCAGTAAGAATACTGCAGTGGGTTGCCAGTTTCCTTCCCCAGGGGTCTTCCTGACCCAGGGATTGAACCAGAGTATCTTGCGTATCCTGCATTGGCAGGCAAGTCTTTACCACGGAGCCATGAGGAAGCCCATTAGCACAATACCATGTACTTGTTAGAGTTATGATTGTGCAGCCAGAGTGCACAGTGCTATGATCTGACTTCACCGTCCATCCTGCTACTTCAGAGAGAAGCAAGACAACAGGGGCAGAGGTGGGGGCCTGGAGATCAGAGTCCTCTCACAGCTTCAGCTACGCATGGTTCCACACTGGACCTTTCCCTAAAAAGGGAGACCTGGCTTTGCAGTTCCTGACTCAGTAGGCCCTGAGGGGCTGGCAGGCAGCAGGCTGGCTGAAAACTCCACCTTTAACTGCAAGGCTGAGTCATGCCACCACCCCAGGCTGAGGAGGGGGCAGACTGCTAAGGAGAGGATGGGAAAGGGGAGGAAAGGGACAGCTCAAGGCCTGGGCTTTCCTGCCCTGAGAATAGACATACATCTCTCTTCTCCCTTGAACCTGGAGTAACAGCTTGCTCGGCCCCTGGAAAAGGTGAGTCCTCCCGAGCAAGCAGCATTTCCAGGTGCAAGCATCCTGAGAAAGACCCAGGCACTGGGGCAGGACCCAGCTGAGGCAAAATCCAAGCTCACACATCCTGCATGTGTGACCTTGGACAGGTAGCTTCAGACACTGGGCCTCAGTTTTATGCACAGAATGAGCACAGAAAACACACCATACTGGGAGGCTGTGGAAATCATGTAAAACTAATGTTAAAAATACTCTTGGTAAACAGTAGGAGCTCCCTAACTGTCAGGTGGCTTTCCCTCCCCTCTCTGCGCCTACATCTGTCTCCCAGCCCCCCATCTCCCTCTAGGTCTCTTTCTCTCTCTTCCCTGCTCGTTACAGGGCAGGAGTTGGAAGGAACTAGAAGACCATCTTGGAGTCAAGCCTTAGGCCCTGCAGAAGGGATCTAGGGCCAAGTATAACATCAGATTATTAAAAATGTGGATTGTAAACACCAGCATAACTGGCCAGAACACAGTGGCCACCAGACCACAGCCCAGCTGCTCCCCATGCCCAAGGCCACATCTCCTGCTGCCCCTGGATCTGGGATGGATCCAGCTCCACAGGCACCGGGCACAGGCCGGTGTGTTTTCCCTGAGCTGAGCCCAGGGGCCCTGGCCAAACACTGTCCTCCTAGTCAGAAGGCCTGGGGAACAGCTGCAGGGTCTGTCTGTCCTCAGAGGGGTGAGGGCCTCCCACCCCGGCCTCTGAGCCTGGCCATCCATCAGGCCTGGAGGAGGTAGCCAGAGACCAGGCCCATGGGGACTCTGCCCAACAGTGTGGTGCTTGCTGCAACCCACAGACCAGGATGGAGCCCCATACCCCACCCCCAGAGCAGCTGTGTGAGACTGAGTAAGTCATTCTACTTACTTCTCTGAGCCCCAGGGCCCTCATCTAAGAAAACGAGGATATTCAGGGTCACCCCATCTCCAAATTGTGGAGTGAAGATTAAATGACACCATGCATCTTAAACACAGGATCTGGGGACTTCCTTAGTGGTCCAGTGGTTAAGGCTCTGTGGTCAGTGCCGGGGGTGCAGGTTCGATTCCTGATCAGGGGGACTAAGATTCCATGTGCCATGTAGCCTGGCCAACACAATAAATAAATAAAGCACAGTGTCTGACAGAATTAAAGCATACCCTTGGTTAAGCCCCAGGCTCAACAAGATTGAGGCTGGAGATTAAGATGCCATCATAATTGGGGGCCCTGTGGTTACTAGAGTGGTCACTTTCATTAGCATCCAAAGGTGAGCAGCCTGTGTGGGATGAGTGAATGGGCTATGGGAGCCAAACAGCTGGACTGGAACCCCAGCCCCATGATGTTATCGTTGTCACTGTCCCAGCTGAGCTCCAGGAGCCCCACCTATAAACAGCAATACGACCTAGCTTTGTGGCCTCACTTGCTCATTTGGGAAATTATTGAAATGTTTACTGCGTACCTGCTGTGTGTGCACAGTTCTAGAGCCCATGGGAGCACCAGGCTGGGTTCTCATCCTCCAGGTTACTGTAAAGACTCAGGGAGAAACGGTATGGACAACGTCTGGCCTTTAGCAAATGCCCAGTTAAGTGGTCTGTCCTCCACCGATGCCTGCCTGCCTCTTCTCTCTTTTTCTCCCTCCCTCCTTCCTTCTGTCCTTCCTTCTTTCCCTCCTTCCTACCAGTAAGGCATGAGTCAGACATTGGCCCTCTGGGAATAATTACACCAAGTATAGGGGTAGAGGGTCCAACCCTCCCTTCCTCAAACAGGTGCCAAGACCTCCCTGGCAGGTGCAGACCATGGGGGCTGGAAGGAAAAGACAGGGTCAGTGGCTGCACCAGGAGAGAAGGTTTAGGAAAGCAACCCACTCGAGTTATCTTCTAAATGACTAAAGCTTTGGCCCGGAGCTTCCTCGCAGCGCCGAAGCTCTCTGCCCCTCTGGTCTGGGAGGGAAGGAGAGCAGCACCGGATGCTTCAGCGGCCCTCTCAGCACTCCGTTCCAGCCCAGGCGCCCGGGGAAGCCCCTTTCGGGGGAGGAGACATGTGGCTTATGCTCGGGGACTGGCCCGAGGACTCCCACTGTCACGCCAGGGTCTTGACCCGTGGAGCCCGGGGCTGCGGGGTCTTCCACGGCCAAGGCCTCTCGGGCCTGTGGGCCTGTCTCGTCACCGCCCAGGCTGGCTGAAACCCGAGCCCGAGAGATAGAGCCCCGGCGGAGCCAGCCAGCTCTGTCCTAACGTAATTTAGCTGTAATCGCAGCGTGTTTTCCTTCGCTATAATTAGTAAAATGTGGTTGTTTTCTGTGTTCCTGGAAGATGTCTGAACTGGAGCCAGCTCCCCGTAGTTTTTCTGACAAGCTCTCCCCAACAGGCCCATCAGCACCACCATGGATTTCCTGACACTTTAACCCCTTCACCTGAGTCCTGATTCCTCAGTGGGGGCCTCTCCCTCTGGGGGCCCCCAAGGACAAGCCCCTGGCTCAGCACAGTGCAGGGCACACTGTAGGTACCCAGGAAATGCGGGTGGGTGACCAGGCCGTCACAACAACAACAAAAGGCACGTAGGAATGAATTCCTTGTTTAGGAATTCTACAGGATCCTCAAAGAAGAGTGTGTCGTGTGTGTGTGTGCAGCTGTCCACATATGGGTGTATCCATGACAACCAGCAGAGCCAGCTCTGTGTGGGACACCAGCTGTGATTCTAGGTCCCTGTGCCCACCTGATAGAGCTGGAGCCCCTGCATGTAAATTGAGCCCTCCTCTGTCTTGGGGCCACCCAGAGGGTACCAGAACTGATCCTGAACGTTTTGAAGACCATGTGGGAGGTGGGGACAGGGCAAAGGATGTGGAGTGCCCACGTCCTACAGTGCCCCAATCCGTTTATCACGTCTTCTGCCTTGGATTATATAATTAGGCACAGTTCTCAGTTTGTCCTCTCCTCCAGGCATCCAGCCAATGTTTATCTGATCCTACCGTGCATTGCCATCTATCATTCTTGGTGGCTCTCCACTGGGTCTTCTGTAATTGGGTCTCAGTCCCCCACTCATTCATTCCATCAATGAACATTTGTTAAATAATTACATGGACTAGACTTTNCTCAGTTTGTCCTCTCCTCCAGGCATCCAGCCAATGTTTATCTGATCCTACCGTGCATTGCCATCTATCATTCTTGGTGGCTCTCCACTGGGTCTTCTGTAATTGGGTCTCAGTCCCCCACTCATTCATTCCATCAATGAACATTTGTTAAATAATTACATGGACTAGACTTTGGGTTTGGGCTTTTGGTTTTTTGCTTTAATTTTTACACAAAGGATTCAGATTCACATTTTCCACCTTTGTCAAAGTCTCTCCCAACAGGAGATGTATTTAGGATAGGTTTGAGTTTTTTTTTTATTATTTGATCAGTCATACAGAAAATGAAGTGGTAAGGTAAGAGTACCCATCTCATAGCGTTCTTATGTGCATTTCACATCTAAAGGCTCAGTACGTGGCACACAGGAAGTAATCATTAAATATCAGCAATGATTATTATTTCACAGAGTGGTGGAGCAGTCAGGGACACAGACTTAACACTACTTCATGACCTTAGGCAGGCTACTTAACCTCCCTGAGGGCATTTTGAACCTGACTGATGTGTAAGGGCTCAGTAAATGTTAATTATTATGTGAGTAATTATGTGGACTGTACTTTTTCAATTGACTTGTAATTTTCGAAAATTTCCCCCTACTCCATCAACCACTTCTCCAGTCGGACCGCTAAATTTCTGTCACTGGCAGAAATCAATCAACTAGGTCCCCGGACACTGCATCAGAGAATGCTGCTCTCTGGTTGGCTGAATTAGCCTGGACCCTGAACATTCTGATTGGCTTGAACACTAGTGGGTGTGGCCTATTCTCCATACCGCACCCAGCCGCAA